>VWYK01034471.1:8296-66052 GCA_013399775.1 Semnornis frantzii | reverse complement strand
CCTGCCGGGAGCCTCGCCGGGAGCTCTCCGCTCCGCTCCCCCTCGGGATAAGCGGGCCCCGGCGGGGGCTGGCGTTGGCCAAGGCCGCGCACTCGGGGCCTAGGTCGGGGCCGGGCCTCCTCCCGGCACGGCGGCGACAGGCCTGGCCGGGCTGGGTTTGTGTGCTCGGCGGGGCCACAGCTCCCGGAGCGGTGCTGGAGAGAGGAGGGGAGAGGAGAGGCCGCTCGCGCCCCGCAGGGCGCTGTGGGAGCCCTCGGTGCCTTCCGGTGCCCGGGGCTGACACTGCAGTGAGGCTGCCCAGCCTCAGCCCCGCCGCACAGCGCCTGCCTGCTGCTGCTCCTTGCCCTTTCTGCCGGTTTCTTGCCCCAGGTCCATGTCGGGCTTGTGAGTTTGCTGCTGCCCAGCTCCCAACCGCCTCCAGCACAGCCTTGCACTGATTCCTCTGTATTATGAAATAAAAGACATTTTCCCTTCTCAGGGGTGACACTCAAAAATGCTCTTTTGGCCAACGGAAAGGCCTGCCTAGGAATCACAGAGTGAAACTTCTGCCCAAAGGGACACAGATTTCTATTCCAGATTAGATTGTCATAAAGTCATAGAATCATTGAATGATGGTTTGTGTTGGAAGGGACCTTCAAGATCATCCAGTTCCAAGGGACCTTCAAGATTATCCAGTTCCAAGACCCTGCCATGGGCAGGGACACCTCCCACTAGCACAATTTGCTCAGGTAGTTGAAGGAAACAGCTCTTTTTTGTTGCCTTTCTTGTGGATTTCAGAGTCTTGCAAGCAAAACAATGATTACGTTTGCAAGTGACTTCTCACGATATTTGCCTACCTTCTTCATTGTCACAAGGACCTGATACTGTTCACCCAAAAGAGTGCTTTCAGTGATGTTTGGCCCAGAGATTGGTTTTCTTCCTGCCCATACTTAGGTTGCTGTAAAACTCTTTAAGTCATAGAATCACAGAATAGCAGGGGTTGGAAGGGTCCTCTGGAGATAACCAGTCCAACCTTCCTGCCAGGGCAGCAGCATCACCTAGGGCGGGTCACACAGAAACATGTCCAGATGGGGCCTTGAAAGTCTCCAGAGAAGGAGACTGATGCGCTCTTCCTCGTGAGTCTTTGAACTGTTTAACGTAATTGCGTTCAGAATGTTAACACAACTTACTAACCTGTAAGAAACTGATGCAGATGTGTGAAGAAGACATTTTCACTAGTATCCATGTGGATGGTTTTCTTTGTTAGATAAGAAGACTAAAAGTGAGGTGGCCTATCTGACAGATAATTCACTAATTCTTAACTACAGTTGTCATCTGCAGCTCCATAGTATTTTTTAGTTTGGAGAAGAGAAGACCGAGAGGGGATTTAATAAATGTTTATAAATATCTGAGAGCTGGGGGTCAGGAGAGGAGGGGGAACAGGCTCTGTTCACTTGCTCCCTGGGATAGGACAAGGAGCANATATAGCAAAATCTAGCAAAGGGTGGAAGCTGCAGCACAGGAGGTTCCAGCTCAACACAAGGGGGAACTTCTTTACTGTAAGGGTCCCAGAGCATTGGCACAGGCTCCCCAGAGAGGTGTTGGAGTCTTTCTCTGGAGACTTGCAAGACCTGTGTGGATGTGTTCCTCTGTGACCTAGGATATTAGATGGTCCTGCTGTGGCACTAGGGTTGGACTTGATGAGCTCTTTGGGTGCCTTCCAACTCCTAACATCCTGTGAATATGTGAAATTAGTTCATAGAATCACAGAATGGGTTGGGTTGGGACTTTAAAGATCGTCCAGATCCAACCTCCCTGCCATGAGCAGGGACACCTTCTAGACGACATTGCTCATGGCCTCATCCAGCCTGACTTTGGACACCTCTAAGGGAGGGGACATCCACAACCTTCCTGGGCAACCTGTTCCAGTGTCTCCCCACCCTCACTGGAAAGAATTTCTTCATAATCTCCAGTCTCAATCTCTCCTCTTCCAGCTTCAAGAATATCTTCTCCTCTAAGTTGGTTATAATTTAAAAGGGGGAAAAAAGGAGGAGTTTGTAGCATACTTGTTGAGGTAATGCAGAGACAGGCTGAGTTCCTGACTGCAAGAGGAGTCAGGAGTGGCTGCTTCTAGGGCACAAACCACTTGTGAGTTAAGGTGGAGAGCAATCCAGTAACTCACTTGACATCATCCAGCTTGCCCTAGTGTGAATGCTGCTTCCTTGGGGAAAGGAAGAAGTAAGATGAGGTGAAAGCAGGATCTTTGCTTGTTTCATTACTGAGGTTGCAGCACTCTGGTGGAAGTAATTTTCCCCAGTCCTTTCCTAGCAGAGGGTAAAACTAAAATCACTCTTCAGCATGTTTAATGCAGCTGAAGGCAGAGATGGCCACCAGCCTAGAGGATTTCACGTGGCGTCCTGGCTGCCCTGTGCTTGTACCACCTTCAAAGGAGGTCTCCTTAATGCAGCTCTCGAGCTGGCTTTGCTGCTTTCACATGAGGATGGGCAGTCTCTTGGCTCTTTTACTGGAATCTGGAGTTGGATGTGCTTTGTGGAAATGGAGCTGAATAAAATGGAAGTACCAGGGGGTTAATCTGCAGTCAGCTTCTCCTGGTTTGGTTCTTCTGATAGGTGTATCTCGGGCAGGCTTCTGTGTTGATGGGTGACCTAGCTGGCAGCAAGGCTTTTGTTGTTGGTATAACCTTGCAGGTTTGGGCTAGTGTGTGCTAGTGAAGGAGTAATTATGCTTCAGGAGACCTTGGTGTGGCATTCAGAGAGAGACATAAACCTGCAGCTGTGGTTTTGATGCTTGAGCTAGTCAAGAGAAGCATTTTCTGGGTTGGGAGGAGAGGAGGCACGTTTTGTCCTGGCAGATGTGGTCTGTGTTGTTGTGCTCAGTTTGGACTAAGGGCACAGAAATCCACTTAGGAAGCTTACGGGGTACGTTCCTGTTCCTTGTGTTGAAGACCTTGCAAGAGAAGCAACCATGTCTGCTGACCTTCAGGTTCTCCACAAGCTTGCTTGTGCCTGACATCAGAGAAGCAGGTGGGAGTGGGGTGCCAGCCCACACGTGACAGTTTCTCCGTGGACTCACTGAATGCAGTTAAACTCAGTTCCCTTCAATTTTCTAGCTGAAGGTCATTATCTCACCTACCTTAAAGTGAGACTCCAAATTGCTGTGCACAAACCTTCAGTTCTCGGTGTGCTGTGGGCAGTATTCCCTAACTGAAGCAGGTTTTATTGATTTTGTGCTAGGGCCATGGGGCTGTTTTAATAACCCCCAAGATCCCACCTTGCTGCTTGGCGTGTAGCTGCCCTTGATGTTGGTAAGAGATGTCTTACACCTTCAGTTGTCCAGTTGGGCACAGTGGAGCAGAGCTCCTGTGGTGACCAGAAGCTTTATGCAGAGCTAGAGCCAGCCCAGCCTGAGCACAGAGGTGCTTGGTGAGGCAGTAATGGGAGGAAGAGCAGACATTAGACAGAAGAGTAATGCCTGCAATACATCTTTGGAGATCAGGGAGGCCTCTGCCATGCAATTTTATTGTTTTTTAACAGGCCAAGGCTTTTAATATTTATAAACACAGCAGTCTCTTGGTCCAAAGATTAAAATCAGGGTTCTGTTGCAGTATTCCTGTGCTGGGCATTAGGAACTTTCCCACGTTCCAGCTCCTAAACAGGATAATCCTTTCCCTGTTTTCTTTCTCATAGTTTCTCTTGCTAATCTTGTCTGCTTTAGTTCTTATCTCTTTTTGCCTCTTTAAAAGAGTTCACCTAGATGAAGTCAGCATTGGTTTCTGATGTGTTTCAGCATTTCCTACTGATTCAGTGCAGTTGTTCATACATTGTCTGGCTGAAAAGACTTCTTCTTTGAGTGTTGTTTTCAATTCTACTGCTAGTCATTTTCAAGACTATTACCACTACTACTGATGTTAATTTTATTAAGGCTCTAAAGTCTGGGCTGCCTTTAGTTCTCTGTCCAGAGGTAATGATCATTGGGAACTTCTGCTCCTAACTAGGTTCAAGGTAGTAGGTATAGGGTTTACTCTGAAGAAATCTTGAGCTAAGGTTTCTTAAGGAAAGAGGATCCCCACTTAAAGACTGTGAGGTTGACCCCAACAATGATGTTGAACAGGGTTTGTGAAGCTAGAGGCCAGGAAGCAAGAGTACAACATGGAGTACCTCAAGAGCTGGCCTATCTCTTGCTCTGAAGTTGTCTGAAGCAGAAATGCCCTTTTTATCAGGATCCATGTTCTGCCAAAGGCTAGGCAGGAGCTTCTGTTCTGTTAGTCCTGCATTTGTGGCAGCTACTCCAGTAGCTCCCTGGTCATGCCATGCTTTGCCCAAGCTTCTGGAGTAGCAGATGGTTTTGGTTGTTGGTTCAGGGTGTGGGACTAAATTGTCCTGAGGTGAACTCATGTTCCAGGAGCTCTCTGGGTGAGTGAGAACTGAACGTGTCTGCTCTGAAGTGTTGTTCAGGGAGGCAAACTGGCCTGAAGGAAAACATGCTGAATGTGATAACCAGAGAGACTGGAATTCTTCAGCCATCTTAGCTTCAGTAGGTGGCACTGCCACCCTGATGTGTGGGGAAGGGGAGGAGAGGAAACCAGGATGTCCCAGATCCTTGTCTGGCATGGATTTTGGGAAGTGTTAGAGGAGAAATACACTCTTTTCTGCCCCTGTCTTGAACCAGCTGGAGAGAAGAGAGACTTTGAGCTTACTGTGCATCTCTTTATGGAGCAAAGCCCACTTCGTGCTGCTGCCTTCTCTCCTGGCTGGGTGGCATTTGACACAATCGTGTTGGTCTGACAGAGTGGCAGCAGTGGCAGTCAGCCGGACTGGTGGCACCCAAACTTGGGTGTCTGTGGCTTCCCAGAGGTGAGTGGAAGCTAGAGTAAAGCTTTTGGCTCATTCTGTTGTCTGGAACTTTCTAACAAAACAGGAAGATGATTCCCTACCCCTGGAACCTGCTGTCCCCCTGGCACTGGTTCTCGTGCCCCATGCCATGGGAGAGATGGGCAGAGAGCTTAGAACAGGCTTGCATGTGGACTCTTCTAGAAAAGCAAGGCCTGCCTTTGATTTCTGTTCTTCCCCTCTTCCAGATGATTTGGTGAGAGTGTTTTGCAGAGTGAGAAGCTAATTTCCAGCTGCTGGATCTGTCTTCTCTTCTGTGACAAGCAAGAGCAGAAACTGGTAGATGTTGATTTCTTTGAGTCTTAATCTGTTTCCTATTGACTCGCAGGCAGAGATTCCAAGCTTGATGGTATAATTGGAAACCATTCCTGTTATTTATGCTTTATTGCTTGATCTTTTCAGTAACAGTTTGTTCTTGGTACAGTAATGTGAAAATGCAATTATTGTGTGAGCAACCTTTAAGGCAATAAGTCACTTTGTACTTGGGGAGCTGCTGTTTAAAAGGTCAGCATTACTCCATGGTTGTGTCTTGCTAACTGGGGTAACCTGACCAAGGCCTTGACTAGCAGTGGCATCAGATGATCTGCAAAGGTCTCTTTCAACCCAGTCTATTCTGGCTTTTAAGCTAGTTCAAATTGAGGCATTTAATCACAACAAGAGAAGGGAGAAAAATGTTTTAGTCAGTTGAATTTATGTAGATCTTTCCCTCCCATTCACCCTGTCTTAAACGTCTATAAAATCGTAGAATCACAGAATGGTTTGGATTGGAAAGGCCCTCCAAGATCATCCAGTCCAACCATTGACCCAACACCATCATGGCCGTTAAAGCATGACCCCAGGTGCCATGACCACACCTTTCTTGGACACCTCCAGAGATGGAGACTCCACCACCTCCCTGGGCAGCCTCTTCCAATCCCTGATCACTCTTGCGGCAAAAGAAATTTTCCTCATCTCCAACCTAACCCTTCCCTGGGGCAACTTGAGGCCATTTCCTCTTTTCCTATCACTTATTCCTTGGGAGAAGAAACCAATCCCCACCTCACTGCAGCCTCCTTTCAGAGCTCTGTGGAAAGGTTCTTTCCATGTCCACAGGACTTGTCCCTGCATGTGCATAAATCTCTTCAGATCTTTGCCTTGCTGGAATCTGCTGGCTGTGTTAACTGCTAGGCAGTCACATGCCCTAAAGCTGGAACCCACACTCCAAACCTGCTGCACTGCCTCAGCATTGAGGAAGAAGGAGCTCTGAGCAACTGGCTTGGACAAACAATGCTTCTCTGGCACTTCATGGCCAGCCACCTCTTGGGCTTCACAGTCACTGCACACTTTGTTGAGCTCCACTGCATTTTCGTGCTAGTAGGTGATGAAGTTGAGCATCATGGAGCTTGCTGTAGGAAGAAATGTGGTGGTGTGGTGGTGTGGTGTTGCTGTTGCTCACAGTGGACAGTCATGTCCTCATAGCAACTTTGTCCCAGCAGATTTATCTGTAATGTGAATGCAGCTGAGTGTAGTTTGTGCTCAGGGGAGGGAAGGACACATCTCATGATACAGCTTGCCCCGCCGAGAAGCTGATACTGGAGCTGTGTTCATGTAAACATTGAATAAACATCCCAAATAGCTTCATGGGGCAAATGTGATCAAAAGCATTGAGGGGAGAGGAGAAATCCAAATTGGGGTGGGGAATTGAAGGGATTTGGCACATTGCTGTATCTAGCATGCAAAGCAAACAGTGAAAAGGAAACACTCCAGTGTCTTTGCTCTGCCCTTAAACTTTGACTCTTTCTTTACTAAGACTTTTTTTTTTTTATCAGAGAGCAAAAAGATCTCTTTGGATTGAGTCAAATCCTTGTGCCTTGCTGTAGCTACCTTCAGGAGTCTGTTCATTTACTGTGTGTGAAATCTGTTCAGATCTGTTCAATATGCAGAAGCTTTCAGTTAAGAGTGCCAAACAGGAGAAAAAAAAAAAGGGAATCCATGTATTAGGTATGCCTGGCAGTAGTCTGTATTTGAAGGCAGAGCTCAGTGATTTATCAGGCTTGTCAGAATTGTAAGCAAATGAGGTGAAATTATTAGAAATAATTCCTTCTGTGCTCAGTTCCCCAGGCACTAACAGCAGGAATCCTAATCAGATACTGCACTTGGCTGTTTCCTGCTGTAGCTTCAGCCTCTGTCTTCCCAAGAGAAGAGCTGACTGGTGAATGAGGCCATGCCAGTCCCTTCAGGAGAAGAGCCCTCAGCTGTGAATAAAGGCAGGGAGATCTGCAGTACCTTTTGGTTGGCTCCATTGCACTTTCTTGTTTGGCTCAGTTTTGACATCTCTAAGTGCAGTCTCTTGTTTTGGGACAGTTCTGTAGCTGTTTGTCCATTTTTAATTTTCTAGTACAAGAATAAATCCCACTGAAGAGGGCTGGAGTGACTCAGTAATGTCAGAGCTCTGCACCTACCTAGTCATATCTTCCCTAACTATTTTGGTGAGCTCCATGAATGTCTCCACATGATACTTTGGATTGGTTGTGCTGCATGAGGAGAGATACTGAAAGGAGATTCTAGCAATGCAATTAGAGGAAAGTAGATGTCCTCTAAGGGCACCTCTAGTTCCTACTTTGGAGAAAGTTTTTTCACCATGAATAAAATTTTATCTCATGGGGAAAATTTTCTTTATGGTTAAGTTGGACATTGCAGTCATCACCCAGGGGAGCAGTGGAGTCACCTACATTGGCCTGTGTTCAGCCTCAGCTTGACAGGAGGCTGGACCAACTCATTTCAACTCAACTGTTACCTAGAAAGGTTGGACCAGATGGTCCTTGGGGTCCCTTCCAAGCTGGCACTCTGTGAAATGTTTGAAAGCTTCAGTAACTCAATTTTCCCTGCTGTTGGATCGTTGTTCTTGATCCCCATGTGCATTACTGCTCACATCTCTTGGCTCTTGGTCACTTGGTGTAGCATGGCCCAAAGAAGCATCAAGAAAGGTGATTTGTAGAACAAACATAATGTTTCTTCTCAGAGAAAGATGATTTGTGGGACATACATAATGTTGCCTTGGTTTTTTTTTAGTCCCTAGAACAGCATGTTGCACATAAGACCATGAAGAAGGGGATGGAGTCATCTTAATCTTGTATGATAACTTGTGCAGTGAACTGATCATGGAATTGTTAAGGTCGGAAGAGGTCTCCAAGGTCATCAAGTCCAACCTACTCTACCCGACACCTCCATGACTACTAAACCATGGCTTGAAGTGCCACATCTACTCATTTAACACCTCTAGGGATAGTGACTCTATCCCTAGTCATCCTGTTCCAATCCCTGGCCACTCTTGCAGCAAAGAGATTTTTCCTAATGTCCAACCTAAACCTCCTCTGGAGCAGCTTGAGGCCATTTCCTTATCCTGTCATTAGTTACTTGGAGTGAGGCTGGGGTTGGCCTTTTCTCCCAACCTCCTTTCAGACAGCTATAGAGAGCAATGAGGTCTCTCAGCCTCCTCTTCTTAAGGCTAAACAGCCCCACTTTCCTCAGCCTCTGCTCTTAAGAGCTGTTCTCCAGGCCCTTCACCAATGAGATGATGGGGAGGGAGAGCTGTGAGTAAGCTCAGTGACACGTTGGGTTGCTCAAAGAAGATCTGTTGCAGTGTTCCTCATTTTGTTTCCATCTGCAGACAGAAGCTGGTGCTGTACTGCTGTGGACAAGGTCCCCCGCACACAGCAGGGTTTAATTCATGCAGAAGGAGCTCTGAGCTGGGCCCCAACAGGATAGCTGTTTGTGTCTTCATCCTGGCCCTCCTCCACATGTCCTCCTTCCCTTCTGCTGCTCCATCCTTCCTTCTGGAGCACTTGCTGCTGTGAAGAGCCGCCAACCAAACCTCCTTGCAGAAGGGAATGGTTTGCTGCCAGCTTTGTGTAACAAACATGTGGGCAGCTCCGAACTATTGCTGTGCCCAGTCCAACTGGTGCTGTGCAGTTCAGGCTGCTTGCTGACCATGGCTGTGCTCAGGAGCCACAGTGAGTGAGGAAATACATTGGTGTGTCCTTTGGGTGGCTGTAGACCTGATGCCTGGAGTAGAGATGTTGGAGGATGAGCAGGAATGATCAGAAATAAGAATCTGAGAGGATTTGTTGGGGGGTTTTGCATGGGAACAATGAGGAAGAGAAGCAGCTTAGGTGACAAGCCTTCTGGAGCCCCCAGCACAGGAAGGACATGAAACTGTTGGAGCCAGTCCAGAGGAGGGCCACGAAGATGATCAGAGGGCTGGAGCAGCTTTCCGATGACGACAGGCTGAGAGAGTTGGGGCTCTGCAGCCTGGAGAAGAGAAGGCTTCCAGGAGACCTTAGAGTAGCCTTCTAATATCTGAATGGTGCCTACAGGAAGGCTGGGGAGGGACTATTGACAAGGTCTGGGAATGGCAGGACAAGGGCAATGGGTTTGAAGTGGCAGAGGGGAGATTGAAAGTGGCTGCTAGGAGGAAGTTGTTTGCAGTGAGGGTGGTGAGACACTGGCACAGGTTGCCCAGGAAGGTTGTGGCTGCTCCCTCCCTGGAGGGGTTGGAGGAGGCCTTGAGTGACCTGTGCTAGTGGGAGGTGTCCCTGCCTATGGCAGGGGGTTGGAACTGGCTGATCCTTGAGGTCCCTTCCAACCTTACCATTCTATGATGATTCTATGACAAGGAGTGGTGATGCTGCTGAGCATCAGTCCTTGTTGAGGGCAGTGAAAAAACTGCTGATCTATGGCTGCTAGCTTTGAACTTTGACCGATTTTTCATGTTTTCAAAGTCTCTTATTCCCTGGTGTCTTACAGGAGAAGAAACTGATCTGGAGGGAGTATAGGTTGTACATGGTGGGCAAAACAGGCAGACTGGAGTGGGAAGCAAACAACTTAACCCTGTTGCTATGCTGGGAGAGATGGATGCCTGCCGCTGCAGGAGTTTTTCCTCCTGAAGTAGATCTTCATTCTTCTGAGTGTGGGCACAGAGTCAGCTGCCATGGAGGGAACAGGAGAGCTTGAGACTGGGTTGTGGGACTGTTTTTAGTGGTGCACGGTGAGGTTTCTTCAGTTCCTTATGGTGTTTTGGACTCTTTGGGAGTATTTACATAGGGCATGTAGTGCTAGGAGGAGAGGGAATGTATTGAAGCTGGAAGAGGGGACATTGAAACTGGAGATTAGGAAGAAAATCTTGACAGTGATGGTGGGGAGACACTGGAACAGGTTGCCCAAGGAGGCTATGGATGTCCCTTGCCTGGAGGTGTTCAAAGGCAGGTCGGATGAGACCTGGAGCAGCCTGGGCTAGTGAAAGGTGTCGCTGCCTATGGCAGGGAGTTTGAAGCTGGATGATCCTCAAGGTCCCTTCCAAACCAAGCTGTTCTGTGAATCTAGGGATTTGTTCCCTTCCCAGCGTTGTGGCAGAGAAGGCAGGGAGAGGGCTGGTGGTTGCAGTGGGGTGCATGCTCTGCCACACTTCCTTCCTGTACTGCTTCACCTGCCAACCAAGGCGGTTTCGCTGCCCCAGGCTTGGTCTGTCAACACAAACTGGCAGATTTCAAGTTGGCTGTTGGTGCTGTTTCATGCTCCCTTCCACGTGGGCTTCCATTACAGAGAGGAAACAGGATGCTTCGGGGGGACCCGAAGTCTTTTCCCCACAGTGTGTCCCACTCAGAAATATACAGGTTTTGGTATGTGCTGGTGATCGGGTGGAGAATCTGTGCTGGTTCCAGGGCATCAGCAGAAGTGCCAGAAGCTTCTCTTGTGCCTTTTACCAGCTGCTGTGGTGGAAGCGTGCAGTTCGTGCTCTGTGTTCAGAGAAGCCCTGAGCACTTCCAGCAACATGTTAAATAACTGCAGTTCTTGCAGCACAGCACCACTGGGGCAGCTCTGGAAAAGCACATCTAAAAAAACTGGCTACTGCTGTGCAACACAGAGCCATTTTGAGCCAGTTCTGGACAGAAGGAGCCTTGCTGCTGGTTCCTCTCCTTGGAGGGAAGCTGTGGTTGGGCAGGCCACTGTGGAAACCCTGCGCTCGTGCCGTGGTTGTGTGTCTGTGGAGCGGGTTGCCTCTGTCAGGAGGCTTTGGGGTGGTACTCAGCACGGGAGCTGCCCTCTGCTTTGGGTCTGGGTTTGGATTTGAGACCAGAGTGGTGAAATGCATAGAAAGAATCTGTTTGACATTGATAAGAGGACAGGGGGGTAGCTCCTGGTGGGAACTGGGGCTGCTTCTGCAGCGCCGTGGTCCCTTGCAGGCACGGGGGGGGGAACGAAGCCAAGCTGACGAGGCTAATTGCTGGAAGTTGTGCTGACTGAGAAATGCTTTCTGGCAGGTTTAGCATAGCAAAGCTGAGGCATCTCTTGGTGGAGACTGGGGAAGTCGGTGCTTTCCCTCCTCTTAACCTCCCCAGGGGAGCATACCGCCAGTGAGCGCTGCTAGTGGAGCCCTGCTTTCGGGAGATGTTTGGAATGCACGGAAGGTCCTGAGGGATAGGAGGGTGGTCTGCTCTGTGACCGACAAGAAATGTTTGTCCTCTTTTCCCTCTCAATCTGCACGGTTTAAGTTTGGCAGCTTCCTTGGCATGGACTACAGAGAAGCTGTTTTGGGTCATCTGAGGCCTGGCCTGATTGCAAGCAATAAGAGTGTGTGCAGCTCTGAGCGAGCTGCTCTTGCATGGACAGGCACTGCTGGGAGGAAATCTGGGTGAAGGCAAGGCCCCACAGCACTCCTGCTGCTGCAGCTGGACTGCTGCTGGCTTTGTCTACCTCAGAGCTGTGATGTGATGTTTCCATTGTTGGGCTGTGCTGATCTCCAGTCCTTAGAATAACAACTCGTTTCAGCTGGAAATGGATGGGTGTGCACAGTTCTGAACTCCAAACTTCAACAAAGTGCACGGGGACCACTGAGATGGAAGAGGTGAAAATTCTTCCAGAAAAAGCACTAGGGAGAAGTTGGGCCACCTTCAGTTTTGCTAAGCTGCTCTAAACTCCCCTTCTCAAAGGATTAGTTAAGGGTCTTGATCTGTTACAACAGAGCCTGAGAGTGACAGAGGAATGGCTGCTTATTGAGCTGTGAAAGGAGAGCTGAGGATACTTCTTGAAGGCTGCAGGCAGCAGACATGCAGGGAAGCCCCCCGAAGTTAACCAGTGGCAGAGATAATAAATGAGCACTGGGATGTCAGGCTCAGCTCTCACAGCGACAGCAGCGTGGAAATGGTGCATTTGTGCTGGGAACAGCTCAGGGGGTTATGGTTTCTAAAGCTTTCACTTCTGCCTTAGGTGTCATTTGAAAAAAGAGTGCTTCAAAGTCCTGAAGTTGACGTGGGCCTGTCAGTGTGGTGAAGCACAGGGAGCTCTTGTGTGAGAATCCCTCCATTCCTTCTGTCCTTGCGGTGAATAGGCAAGGGAGAAGGTGAGTCCAGGGGAAGAGGAACGTCACCAACTGTGAGAGAAGGATTTCTCTCTTTCTGGTGAGCTCACCTTCCTTAAACAAGGCTTAAGAGAGTCATTAGTCCCTTGAAAGTAGGGCAGTGAGGAGCAGGACGTAAGGGTGCACAGCAGGGTGCCTGGTCCTTTTGGAGCACTGCACACACTGCTCAGAGCTGCTGGGGTACTGTCAGCCAAGGGGCTCTTCAGGGTGTCCAAAATCTCTTGGTAGGAGCAGAGTCATGTTTAATGTGCTTCCCAGTTTGCACACACTGAATGAGAAACCTGAAAAGGCTTCCACACAGCTGTGCTGCTCTCTGCTTCTCTTTGTATTCCACACTTCTTGCCACTGGATCTATGACAGCCGTGGCATGCTCAGGGTCAGTCAGAGCCTGGTGATGGTCCTCAGGACATGCTTTTAAGTGAGTGCTTATCCAGAGAGATTTAGAGTCCTTGAGCTGTCCTTCAGCAGGTGGAGAGGAGGGAAAACTCTACAAAGCCACTGATGTAGCTGAGAAGGTTGTCTGAGAGAGCCTGTGTTACAGTCTGGGTGGAGACTTGGCTGGGTGTGCAGGGGCAGCATAACCCCTCCTGGCTTTCGAGAGCTGCAGTGAGCACACTGCTTTCTGTGGCCCTGTGAGGGACTTGGTAAGGAGCTTAAGTGATGCTTACCTTGGGTACTGGAGAGTGAGTCTTAGGGGGCTGCAGTTTTTGCTCAAGTGTGGCACTGGGGGACAAGGGTGATGAGAGGGTGATTCTTGGAAGCTCAGTTGTATCATCTCTTCATGGTTGTTTTCTGTCCCCTTTACTGTGTGTCTGCTAGACCTGTATGGGTTGGGAAGATGTGACAGGTTAGCTGCTAATGGCAGCAGAAATTGCCTGCGTAGGATCAGGCTGTCTGCTGGTATCCTTCAGTTGTCAGGGTGATTCTGCAGAAAGCTGCTTCCATTTTGGGGTTGTGACAGTATGGGAGCAACCTTTCTTAGAGGTGGGGTCTGTTTGTCAGGGGCTCTGCTGAAGAACAGGACAAGGGGCAATGGCTTTGAGCTGGAAGAGGGGAGATTGAGACTGGAGATGAGGAAGAAATTCTTGGCAGTGAGAGTGGGGAGACACTGGCACAGGTTGTCCAGGGAGGTTGTGGATGCTCCCTCCCTAGAGGTGTTTAAGGCCAGGCTGGATGAGGCCTTGAGCAAGCTGAGCTAGTGGGAGGTGGCCCTGCCTATGACAGGGAACTGGAACTAGATGACCTTTAAGGTCACTTCCAACCCAAACCATTCTGTAATTCTGTGCAGACCACCACATGTGAGGGTTGGTCCAGAGCCAGCAGCAAAGCAAGCTGTTGGCACTGTCAAGGTTGTCTCTCTGTTCTGAGATCTTCCCAAGGTTTCTGTGAGGTGTTCATGGTGAGCTGTCTTGTGGGGCTTGGAGGGAGGGCGGAGATGCATGGCTGTGGTCAAGGGGTTGCACTGGAAACTGTCAGACACTGGAAAGCTGTGAACTGCTTTGTCCCTGTGGAAGTATGGTGCAGAGCTGAGGTTTCGGAGGCACGGTGGCACTTTGAGAGTGTTTGGTCAATTTCTTCTTTTGAGTGATTTTTTTTTTTTTTTTTTTGTCTCACCCACTAAAACTTGGTAGTTTGGTGTTTATTGATTTTTATATTTGTTTTTCTCCCCACATAAATGTGAAAGTGGGGCAGTGAACTTTAGAAGCTGGTGAGTGGAGGTGGTGTTATTTTTATGTTGACATGGAATTTCTCTCAAACAAGTGCAGCTGAACCCCAGTTAATGCAGCAGTGTGCTTAATGCGGACGTGTACCAAGGGTTTGGAATGAAGGTCGGAAATGGAGAACGAAACACTCAACTGAAGGTGTTTTTCCTTGTAGGCTCACACCCTTCTTGTAGCTCTAGGTATCCATCTGCCTGTCTCTATTGTCTGTGGAGAGCTGGAGAGGAGAGGAGGGGATGCTGGTGTGAATACATCAGCACCTGTCTCGTCAGCAGCAGCTCGCTACCACTGCAGTACTAATGCAGGTGTCCCTGCAGCAGCAGCTCTGGAGGTGCCAGGCACGAGGACAATGTTATGCCATTTCAGCAGCATGGGCTGGGACTCCTCTCACCCTTCTCCTCCCCCTTCTCATTTTTCCTTGCAGCAGCCAGAGAAATGCAGTGTGAGGTTGGTGGAATTAAATGAAAGGCGACACTGTGGAGACCCTCCAGCTGCTGGGCTGCAGCTTTCTGCTGAACCAAGCATGTAGGTTTGGGGAGGGTCACTGCATGTCTGAAAGACAACAGATCTGATTATGGGTCCCAGATAACTGGAAGGGAAGAAACACTGCTGCAGGGCTGTGTGTGTGCTGTAGTAGCTGGGGAGGATGAGGGAGAGCCACACAGCTTGTTCTGTTTCGAGAGAGATTTGGAAGAGGGAAAAAAAAAAACCACTACAAAATAAGCTTCTTGGTTTCAGTGTGTGCTCTTCCTTGCTGTCAGCAGGAGCTAAAGAAAATGGTCTCCTGTGTGAATATTCAGCAAGCCTCTGCTATGTCATAGGAATGGGTAGTTGTGATGCTTTGGTTTGTCCCCCCAGAAGCGGCAAGCGATGGTAGAGGCTGGCTGCACTGAGGGCTTGAACAGAAATTTGAATGCAGTGAATGATTAATGCTGTGGAGGTCTGCATCTGGAGATGGGGTGGTGGCTTCAGTGGAGATGTAACCTGCAAACATGCAGCCTGAGGTGAAAAGGCAGAACCATTCACACCTCCCTGGGAGGTGTGTAAGGCCAGATTGGGTAAGGCTTTGAGCAACCAAGTCTAGTTGAGAACTGTCCCTGCCTGTGGCAGGATGGGTGGTGTGGATATGACCTCTGAGGTCCTTTCCAACCTGAGCCATTCTATGAAGCCCCCTTGGAATGATGACCATTTTGTCTCTAAGACCCCACATGATTTGGTGACAAAAGGGAAAGCTGCACCTAAAGGTTCTGACAGCCCTTTGAGCTTAAAAACACCATGGAACTGCAGAGGCTTTGGGTTGGCTGTTTGTCTGTTAGATTTTAGATGCCTAAGTGAAAAATGGGTGCTTGAAATCCTTGTCCCGATTTGCCACCTTCCAAATATATCCTGGCTTTGTTCTGTTTCACTCCTACCTCACAAATCCCTTGATGCTCCCCGAATGTTTAGATACAAGACATTAAAAATACCAAGCACTGTCGTGCAGAGCTAACTCAACTGGTTATTAGTCAGAGCTGGACTTTGTTCTCGCCCTGGGAATGTTGTTTATTTCCTCCTGTGTGTTCCAGTTGCAAGGTGAGAGTACAAAAGCTGCTATTTCTGTGTGGTGCAGGCTCCTAGAGGGGATTCATGGAGCAGTCAGGGGAAAATATTTTAAAGAAATGCTCATGAAAATTGTGTGAAAGATGGAGAGATCCATAAATATTTTGGGTTTGGTGCCTTGTAGTAACTTGGAACAACATCCCAGTAAATCCCCAAGGCTGCAGGAAGTGATCAGTAGATGCTCAGTGGAGCTCATCTGCACCAAAGAATACCTGAGGAGCATTTGTTGTACAAGAGGTGGAAGAACATCCTGTTCCTAGGCTCCAGTGAAGCTTTTAGATCTTCATCCAAAGATTTGTGTGCCAGCCTAATGCCTGTCCAGTCCTGTATGGCCAGTTTGTGAGGTGGAAGTGCTGCAGGTCCAGTTCCAAAGCAGTGACACTGGCTGTGAAAACAGTGAGATGAAGGGCAAGGACAGAAATAATAAGCTCCCTGCCACCGGAGGTGAGGGAGTTAAAACTGTTCTGGAGCAAGAACTGAGATAATCTTGGAGAGTTGTTGGAGTGGGAGTGTGGGTCAGGCTCTGCCTGCTCATGAGCAACCTGAGGGGATTCACACTGCATACCCTATGAGAGTGGTGGTGAATTGGAAGCATCCTTGCTCTTGATCTAGTAACTTGTGGGTGTAGTGGGACTAAAGTTCATCTACTACCCTGGTAGTGGTGGGTGTTTGGTCTGCAGGTGAGTTTGCAATACTTGATGGATTTGAAAATCCTTGCAGAGTCTCAAATTGTCTTCAAATAGGACCACGGGGAATGGAGTGAAACTAGAAGTGAGTAGATTCAGGTTGAATGTTAGGAAGAAGTTCTTCAGCACAAGGATGGTGAGACAGGTTGCCCAAGAAGGTGGTGGAAGCCCCATCCATGGAGGTGTTTAAGGCCAGTCTGGATGAGGCTCTAGACAACCTGATTTAGTGTGAGGTGTCCCTGCCCATGGCAGAGGAGTTGGAATTGGATGATCTTTGTGATCCCTTCCAGCCCTGATGATTCTGATTGAAAAACCTTTTTTTGCTGCTCTCCCATAAATGATGGAGCTGGAGAAAATCAGTTGTGAGAGTGCCTGTAAATTGGCAGTGACTCAGAGAATCACAGTGCTAGGGGTTGGAAGGCACCTCCAAAGGTCATCTAGTCCATCCCCCACCCCTGCCAGACCAGGATCACCTGGGGCCTTTCTGCACCTCCTGAGAAATGATCCAAAAGGACTGGCAGTAGAAGGCTGTTGGAGTAAAATTGGCTCCGTGGCAGCAGCCACTGTTCCATGTGCTTTAGGTTCCTCAGGAAGGCTTTGTACTCAGCCTTGGTTCTCCCAGCATCCACTTAGCACCTTCTGGGTATCAAGCACCGAATCCTAAATTTAAGGGGAAAAAAATATAAAAGCAAATTGTAAACTTGTAATTAGTGCCTAAGAAGGAGCCCAAGACTTGGGAAGCTGAAAAACAAAGCCTCCAGCCCCCAAAATAAAGAAAAAAAAATCTTTGAGAGAAAGCATTTTCTCATGAAAGGTGGTTTGGGGCCTTTTAAAAGCATTTGCTTGAGCTGGTGTGGTTCATCCAAGTCTCCTTTCAGATGCTGTTTATGGACCTTAAAAAAACCCCAGCCCTCCATCCTCTTATGTTAATGAGCAGCTCTTGCTACTTCACAGCCTTCCAGAGCTGTTGTTGCCACCCAACTGCTAGACACCAACACTGGATTTCACTGTTTGCTTGATGCTTTTCCAAGAAATGTTTACTACTATTTTTATTTAGCCTGTCTTCATCTAAGGATTCAAGATAGACAATGGGATGGTTCTCTCCTCTTCTTCAACCATGGCTCAAGCACAGCCAGGAACTGTGCTTGCAGGAGGGTCTTGGTCAGTGTTTGGTGCTATTCAGGCAGCAGGGCCAGCAGATAGAGGTGATTCTGCCACTCTAACCTGATATGATGAGGCCCTACCTGGAACCCTGTGTCCAGCTCTGATGCCCCTAACAGAAAAAGGACATGGAGCTGTTAGAGTGGGTCCAGAGAGGGCCACAATGATGATCCTAGAGGGCTGGAGCAGCCCTTTCAATCCAAACCATTCTGTGAATCTATCAATCTTGCAGAGCTGTCTTCAGGCTGTAAAGACATAAGCCCTGCTGGAGGGCAGCCTTGGGAAATTAGAATGGCTCTTTTGCCTAGAAAAAAAGGATTGGGAAAGTGTCCCAGCATCTTTGTGGCATGAGATGCCCTTGAGGTTTGGATCTGAGCACCTGCTAACACCACCCTTCTCTAAGTTGCTTTGAATTGCCCATCTCAGCTCTGTTCATAGAATGGTTTTGATTGGAAGGGACCTTAAAGATCATCCAGTTCCAGCCCCCTGCCATAGGCAGGGACACCTCCCAGTAGCCCAGGCTGCTCGAGGCCTCATCCAACCTGCCCTTGAACACCTCCAGTCAGGGGACATCCACAACCTTCCTGGGCAACCTGTTCCAGTGTCTCCCCACTCTCACTGTCAAGAATTTCTTCCTAATCTCCAGTCTCAAGCTAGTTTAAGGGCACCAAAAGCAGGCTGTTGTGCTTGAGAGCAGTCAGAATGTGGCTGTTCTGTTCTCCTAGCATCTTTTGGATGCATCAAATAACAACAGCAGTGATCATGGGCAAAGGAAACTTGGGCAAGTACAGAACATGAGGTTTTTATTGCAGGATGAGAGAGGAGGAGAAATCTTGTAAAGGGCCTTCTGCTGGGGGCTGTCTGAACAATTGGATTATGTCAGAGTATTGTTTGAGGGGAGAAATGCTGACTGGGAAGGCAGATGAAATTTTCTGATACGTGAGGTGGGGTATCTGGGCACTGTTCTCCATGTTTCTTTAGTGAAAGGAAAGAAAATACATCTGAGGGCCATTGAAGGAAATGTCTGTTTACTTGAGCTGCTCCTGGGAATGCTGTGTCTGTGGGCTGGAGCTTCTGTGAAGAGGGCAGTGTTTGCTGGGAGAGGAACATGGCAGTTTCACTTCTCCCAAAGTGCAGTTTGGGTCACCTCTGTTAGCCCTGTCCTTATCAGTGTTGGTCGTGTTGAGCTGGCTGAAAAGCTGATGGAACTGTGAACTGAAAGATTGGGGAGACACCAGAGTGTGAGGCTGGCTGGAAGGTTCTGCAGGCCACAGGTGGAACATTCTATCTCTAGAAGGGAAAACCAGCTATGTTTGATGTCAGCAGGCAATCAGAATGGGTTATTTTAAAAGTGAAGTTCTTAAGAGGCTGCTCTGAAGTGGTTTGAATGACAGCAGGCAATCCAAGGTGACTAATGAGCAGATACTAATAAGCAGTAATCAATTGTTTTCATTACATCAGGGGAGAGAGACCTCATTGCTCTCTACAGCTCCCTGAAAGGTAGCAGTAAGGTGGGGGTTGGTCTTTTCTCCCTAGTCTCAGGTGATAGAAGAAGCAGTGGCCTGAAATTGTGCCAGGGGAGGGTTAGGGTGGAGATGAGGAACAGTTTCTTTGCTGCAAGAGTGGTCAGGGATTGGCACAGGCTGCCCAAGGAGGTGGTGGAGTTCCCATCCCTGGAGGGGTTCAAGAAACGTGGCTGTGGCACTTGGGGCTGTGGTTTGATTGCCATGGTGGTGTTGGGTTGATGGTTGGACTGGATGACCTCAGAGGGCTTTTCCAAGCAAAACCATTCTGTCTTCAAAACTTCATTGCAAGAGAAGCTTTGTTCTGCTAACGTGGCTTGGTGCTGTGCTGTTTGGAGGTGGGTTGCTTTTTCTCCGCAGTCTCTGCGTGTTCTGCTCTGTGATTCTCTTATCAGACCCTGCTCATATGCTTAGTTGGGAGGAAAATGGGAAGAATTTTCCACTTGGAACTTGAACTGAATAAAAGACCTAATTTGAGGGGAGAGGATGTGAGTAGGGAGATACATTTTCCTATTTTGCCTTTTTTCTTAGCAAATATTTCCTAGTGTTGGGAAGAGCTGCGACCAGCTGTTAAATGTCTCACTCGGAGCAGATTTTTTTCAGTCACTCAGTAGCAGGGCTTGTGCCTGAGCTGGGTGAGCCAAGAACCCTTCCAACTGCTCAGTGGTTTGCCTCTCCAGTGGTGAAGTCTGCTGCTTGGCTCCTGAGCAGCAGAGGAGTTCCTCTCTCTTGCAAGGAGACAAATGGCAAGTCCTCAGATGAACCAAAGCTGGCAGTGGCTGGTGAAGGACTCTGGTGAGGCAGCAGTGAGCTTCTCCTTAGGACTGGGGAGGAAACTGGGAGTTGCCTTCATGAGTTTGCCAAACTGGAAAGCTGCAGCCTCTGTATCAGTTGGCAAATGCAGTGCTGAGGAGCAGTGAGCTCGCTGCAGCCCCTTCTTGGTGCTCGTGGACATCAGAGCCACTTTTCACAGAATCACAGAATGTTAGGGCTTGGAAGGGACCTTGAAAGATCATCCAGTCCAACCTCCCGTCACCTCTTCAGCTTGCTGTGTTCCCAGGATTGAATAAGGGAGAAGAGACCTCCAAGGAGTGGAGGAGCGCTGCCCTTGAGATGTGTGCTTGAGTATTGCCAAAAGCTGTCTGGCAGGGGCTGGTTCTCAGTGGTGTTCTTGGAATGCTAAATCGCAATCATTTTGGTAGTTCTCAGCCCACCAACTCACATAAGCAGTGCCTGGGTTTGAGTTGGGTGCTAGCACCAGCTCCTAGTAAGCTCTGAGCTGGAAGCAGGCTGCAGAAAGAGCAGTCGTGTGAGCTCTTTACTTGTGACAAGAGGAAGGAGGGAGACCTTTCAGGAGTCCTGAGATGAACTGTTTGCTCTTCTGGTTTGTCTGCCCACTTAGATTCTTGAGGCATTTATCTGCAGGAATCTGAACTTGTGATGTGCATGAGACTGCTCTAAACTTTGGAGTCCCAGATGACTCTGCAGAATCCCATGCACTGTGTTTAGCTGAGCTGGGTTCCATGTGCAAGTGGATGGCTGCTGTCCCACAGACAGCAGCTGCTTTTATCCAGAGCCGAGGGAAGGTTCTGATCATCTCGTAGGAGTGGCTGGCACTTCTGGTTTGCTTCTCTGGCAGAATTGGGTTGAGATTCATTCTGAGTTTGGATTGGTGGTTTTTCTTTCTGTTTTGAAGGTGTGGATTTCTGAGGGTGTTGAACTTTTCTTTTAAACTTGGTCTTTATAGTCTAGGAAATGTTTTGGTGGCTGCTTCCTAGCCTTAGGGGGGTGTGTGTTCATGGAGCTTTCAGATCAGTGGCTTTTCTAAACCACTTGGCTGAGTCTCTTTTTAGCAGGCAGTAAAGCACAGCTGGATACTGGGGAGTTTCCTCTCTGATATTTTGATCTCTACCTTAAATTCCCAGTGCCTCCCAGACTGAAGAAATGGAGAGGACAGCAAAGGAGAAACTGGAGAAGCTGGATCACTCACCCCTCTTGGGTTGCATATTCTGGGGGAAATGCCTCCTTAAGAAAGGTTCTGTGAACCCCTTGAGCTTTCCAGCTGGGGTGACTAGATCTGGAACATGCTGCTGGGCTTTTTTTTGTTGGTGTTTCCTAATCCAACATTAAATAAAACCCAGACTTGAAAGAAGTGAGATAGAAGAGAGATTTCTTTTCTGCAAGCCAGAAGCAAGCAGCTGACACTAAAACAGCAATGGTTGGGGTTTCTGGTTTGTGTGCTAGCAGAGCTTAATGCCACTTGAGGGCAGGTGACTGGCTGTGTGGAGTAGAATAATTCTGTCTTTGTTCTGTATATCTTTTTTTACTCGGGGGGAGGTAAAAACCAACCCAACTGCCTACAGAGAAACACACAGCAGCTGCTACCTTTTAGGCTTGTAGGAGTGATGTCTGTGCTTCCAGCTTGTCTTCCTTGTGTTAAGCTGGGCTTGAAAATTGCAGATTGCAGTGTGGAGATGTGAAGTCAGCTTGGAACCTTTCTAGTCTGTCTCATGGCTGTAGTCACTGAGCAGGTGGGGGAGGTGGTAAAGTTGTTCTTCATCTGGGGCTTTGGAACACCTCCTGCAGCAATGCTCTTCTGAGCCAAGGGAGGGTACTTTGGCTAACAAAGCACTGGAAAGGCAAATGCTGGAGTGCTAACTACCACTGCTTCTGGTGTTTCAGTCTGCTTTGGTCAGTGATACGCTTCTGGAACCAGATCTGTTGTGTTTCAGGTGGAATCCTTTATCTTGGATCAGGATGATCTCGAAAACCCCATGTTGGAAACCGCTTCTAAACTGCTTCTGTCAAGTACTGCTGATGGTGCTGACCTGAGAACAGTGGATCCAGAAACCCAGGCAAGATTAGAAGCTTTGCTTGAAGCTGCAGGTAAGTACCCATGTCCCATAGGGTTTAACCCCAGAGCCCGTGCGGGAGCTGCTTGCATAAGTCTAATCCATGCCAGCATGGTACAGATGCAGAATGTGAGGCAGTGTGAGCTTGATGCAGCAAGTCAGGGAGGAAGAAGAGGTTTGTTAAGGCACTGCAGAGGTTGGAAGATCAGAGCTCCAGTGAGGGCCGTGCTTGCAATGCTGCTTTTTTAGCAACCTGAATCCAAACCGACCCTCACCCCTCCCAGTGCTGCATTTCTAGCAGCCAGAGTCCAAACTGACCCCCGACCACAGCTTGCAACCTTACAGTGACCCCCAGATCTGTTTAGACTTTGGTTGTGTGGCAGTTAACTTGTGAAAAGTTTTGTCAGTTGCTCACACTCAGTAGGTGTCATTAAAAAATGATGGCTTCTGTGGCTCAGGAGCTTTCATTCGTGCCCAGGACATCCAAGTGCAGCTTTGACAGGACCGTTGTCAGCACCTTCTTGGGGAGCTGTGCTTGCAGCGCTTGCGCCGGCAGATCTCAGAGGCTCAATTTCAACTTCTCTCTTTTCCCTTCCTTTGGCACACCCTGACGTGTGGTCTCCTGGACCAAAAGGAATAGGGAAGCTGTCCACAGCAGATGGTAAAGCCTTTGCAGACCCCGAGGTGCTCCGCAGACTGACGTCGTCGGTCAGCTGCGCGTTGGATGAAGCTGCTGCTGCGCTGACCCGGATGAGAGCAGAGAGCACAGCCAGCGCGGGGCAGACGGACAAGTAAGCGGCTTCTCTGCTGGGCCTTCTCCACTCCTGTGCTGCTTCTAGGAGCAGCTCTTCTTGTTTCCCTTCCTGTTACAGCGTGCTGAAAGCCTTGCTCAAGTGGAATCGGTGCCAGGTTATTGCCTGTGATTCTCCTGCTCTATGTCCCTGGGCTGTCAGGTGTTGCAGTGGGGAGCGAAGCAGTTGATGCTGCTCAGAGTTCAGAAACCACACTTCAAGGACTTCCAGCTCTGAAGGCAGAGCTCTCAAATATTGTGGGCCTTAGAACAGGAAGACACTGGAACAGGTTGCCCTGGGAGGTTGTGGCTGCCTCCTCCCTGGAAGTGTTCAAGGCCAGGTTGAGAGGCCTTGAGCAACCTGGGCTGGTGGGAAATGTCCCTGCTCCTGACGGGGAGGTTGGAATAGATGATAAATATTTATAAACATGTGCAGGGGGAGTGCTCAGAGGCTGGAGCCAGGCTCTTCTTGGTGATGCCTGATGACAGAACGAGGGACAATGAGTGAAAGTTGAGGCAGAGGAAGTTTAATTTAAACATGAGGAGGAATTTTTTCCCTGTGAGGGTGACAGAACGCTGGAACAGGCTGCCCAGGGGGTTTGTGGAGTCTCCCTCTCTGGAGATATTCAGAACTAGCCTGAATGCATTCCTGTGTGATCTGGTCTAGGTGATCCTGCTCTGGCAGGGGGCTTGGACTGGATGAGCTTTGGAGGTCCCTTCCAGCCCATGACATTGTGTGATCTCTAAGGTCCCTTCCACCCTGAATCTATGACAATGCAGAATGTAACCTAAATGGTCATCCTGGAGGTGTAAACTTCTATGACACCCGAGCTGCAGCAGGGACCGAGCATGCAGAGGGCCCAGTCCTGGGTTGAGTTACGTGGAAAACCTCAGGTGTCAAAATGTCACCTCTTCAGTTAGCACTTCTCTAGCTTGCCTTTCTGATTTTGCTGGCTGCATCCTCACAGCATGTTAGATTTCTACTCTGGGTGTAGAAGAAGCCTCCCAAGTGTGCTGCATTGTCACCTGTGACCTCTCTGTCCCTCCAGCCGCAGCTTGGCAGAGGCCTGCTCCGAAGGAGATGTGAACGCTGTGCGCAAGCTGCTGATCGAAGGACGGAGCGTCAACGAGCACACAGAGGAAGGGGAAAGCCTCCTTTGCTTGGCCTGCTCAGCAGGATATTATGAGCTTGCACAGGTTGGTTTTCTTCTCAGTGGTTGTGTGTATTGTACAAAAATGGAACTCCCGAAGAACGTTTGTCCCCCTGAGCATAGTCAGGCATTGTAATCATCTCCCCAGGGAAGCAGTGGAGTAACCCTGCAGTGAGCAGTTTGAAGACTTCCCTGTCATAGGGCATGGAGCAATGGATATAAACTGCAGCACAGGAGGTGCCACCTCAATGCAAAGGGGCACTTCTTTACTCTAAGGGCACTGGAACAGGCTGCCCAGAGAGGTTGTGGAGTCTCCTCTGGAGACTTTCAAGGCCCATCTGGATGCGTTCCTCTGTGACCCAGGATGGATTGCGTAGTCCTGCTGTGATGGGAGTTAGACTTGATGATCTCTTTGGGTCCCTTCCAGCCTCTAACATCCTGTGATCCTGTGACTCAGCTCGACAGGCTGCTGGGCCAGCTTATTTCAATTTGACTTACCTAGAAAGGTTGGGCCAGATGGTCCCTGGGGTCCCTTCCAACCTGGCACTCTGGGATTCTATGAAAAATCAGTGTTGAATTGATTCGTCCCAAGCCTGCACACCTGGAAGATGACATTAAGGTGGCAGTTAACTGGCAAAATGAGACTTGCCTGGGAACTGAGTCTTTGTGCATCCTCTCTCTAAGTGTTTCTGACACAGACCTGTGTGTGGGTGAAGGTGGGGGCTTTGTGTAGCATTTCAACCGTCTCCACAGGCTGGTTTGTCACTTGTCAGCACTGTTGCTCACCCTTCTGTTGGCAGGTTCTGCTGGCAATGCATGCTAATGTGGAGGACCGTGGCATTAAAGGAGACATCACACCTTTAATGGCTGCTGCTAATGGGGGACACGTCAAAATCGTCAAGCTGCTGCTAGCTCATGGTGCTGATGTCAATGCACAGTCATCAACAGGTAATCCAGTGTGGGGCAGCTGCTGGGCCTTGCAGGGTGAAGGAAACTGGGTGGCAATTGGGGAAGAAAGGCCCTACAAGCACTGCAGAAAGCTTCCAATCTCAGCCATTCTATGATTCTGTGGTGTCTGCAGCCTCTTCTCTTTTTTTCTCCTGGCAATTTGGTCTGTACTTGTGTCAAAGTGACCAAATTGGGACATCATCTTTGTGTTGCTTTGAACTGGACAAATTGCCTGTAGTCAGCAGTCCTTGACAAGTGGAGTGCTGCCCCTGAGTGATGAGGGAAGTTGGGATGCCAGGAGACGCTTTTATTTTTATTCTTCTGAGCAGTTCTGCTTTGCCCTTGAACTTCTCTCAAGGTATCTTTCATGAAGGCAGCTTCATTGTTCTGCTCAGATCTGTTTGTCTGTGGTGTTTCCATGGAGGATGTTTTGCTCTCCTTGTAAAGACTAGAGGCATTTTGGATCTAACCCGTTTTGGGTGTTCAGGGCTTGCTTTAGAAGTAGCAGCTTATTCTGCTCCTTGCTTGCAGCCTCACAGCACTGCTGCTGAACAGGAAGAACTATGGGTTTGGGGATGGAAGCTGGGATTAGCTGGAGTAGAAATGGGAACAGAAGTTCAGCAGTGTAGTCACCAGGCACATGGAGATCTTCAGTCTCTCAGCACTGAGCTACTTTGTGCATAGCTGTTGTTTCACACACACCCCCCACCCCTCCCACTTCAGTTCTTGGTCTGTAACTTGAGACATGTCTATTCCATGAGTTAGCCAGGCAAAAGGGCTGAGATGAGGAGAGGCTGAGAGACCTGGGGTATTCAGTTTGGAGAAGGGCAGCATGACAGGGGATCTCATCAATACCCTTAAATATGAGGGGTGGATGTTAAAAAAAAAATGGGGACAGGCTCTTTTCAGTGATGTTCTGTAATAGGACAAGGAGCAATGGACACAAACTGCAACCCACAAAGTTCCACCTCAACATGAGGAGAAACTTCTTTGGTGTGGGGATGCTGAGCCCTTGGAACAGGCTACCTGGAGAGATTGTGGAGTCTCCTTCTCTGGAGACTGTCAAGACCCATCTGGGTGTGTTCATGCGTGTGACCTGCCCTAGGTGACCCTGCCTTGGCAGGAGGGTTGTATTGGGAGATCTCTGGAGGTCCCTTCCAAGTGCCACCGTTCTGTGACTCTGTGAAGTTGGTCACTAACTGGAGGACTCCTGTCACTATCCAAATACACTGGTAGTTGGTTGTTAGGAATAAAAACCAAGCCCCAAATCCCATTCCAGGCTTGATGCCTTTGTATCACTTTTGGGATGCACTTCACTGCTCACATGAGATTGTGGAGTCTCCTCCTCTGGAGACTTTCAAGGCCCATTGGGGTGTGTTCCTGTATGACCTGCCCTGGGTGATTCTGCTTTGGCAGAGGGGTGGGACTCCATGATCTCCAGAGGTCACTTCCAACTCCCACCATTGTATGAAATGGAGCAGGAGCTGAAGCACCCAGTGCAGAAATGCTCACCAAGTGCTGTTCTCACTCTTCTCTTTCGGCTTTAGGCAACACAGCCCTGACCTATGCCTGTGCTGGAGGCTATGTGGACGTTGTGAAGGTCCTGCTGGAGTCTGGTGCTAGCATTGAGGACCACAATGAGAATGGTCACACTCCTCTGATGGAAGCAGGAAGTGCTGGGCATGTGGAGGTGGCCAGAGTGCTGCTGGAGAATGGAGCAGGCATCAACACCCACTCCAACGAGTTCAAGGAGAGTGCACTGACGCTGGCCTGCTACAAAGGTACAGCTGCACACACTGCTCTCACCTCTGGGACAAGGCTTTCAGACAGGAAGCTGTCCTGCTTTGTTCTCCAGCACAGAAGGAATTCAAAAGCTAGAAATGGAGACCTTTCTGCTGCTTCTGTCCTGGCTGGGATACCACACAGCACATACGCACCAAGTGTGAGAGGGTGTGGGGACAGCAAACAGCAGCACAGCAGACTTCTAGCCAGGCCTTTATGATACCTCAGAAGGTTTCTGTGGTCTCTGCTCAATGAGTTTTAAGGATATAGCATCCTTCAACATAGAGTGAGTGTGGGAAGCTTCCTGTAGTGCAGCTGGATTTTACAAGATGCATCTGCTTAGGTTTAGGAGGTTGCAGCCAGGTAGGGATTGGTCTCTTCCCATGGGCTGCAAGTGACAGGGCCAAAGAAAATGGCCTCAAGTGGTGCCAGGTTGGAGATAAGAAACAATTTCTTCCCAGCAAGGGTTGTCAGGCATTGGAACAGGCTGCCTGGATAGGTGGTGGAGTCACCATCCCTGGAGGCATGTAAGAGGCATGGATGTGGTGCTGAGGGATGTGGTTCAGGGGCAGTGGCTTAGCAGCAGTGGTGGGTTGGTGAGCTCTGGGTGAGGAATTGAACTTGATGATCTCAAAGGTCTCTTCCAACTTCAACAGCTCTGTGGTTGTATGAAGTTACTCATATTTAAGGGACTTGGAAAACATGCAAGATCTAAGAATCTTGCCTTTCAGGTGTCAGTGTCTTCCAAGAGCTGTTAGGTGGCCTTCTCATGGGAGGGTTCCTGTGCATGGCTCAATTCCTACAGACGTGCTCAGGAGTGTGCCTCCTATGGCGGTCTGAGAATCACTGACCTCAGACACTGCTTACAACACTGTTTAGAAACCCAGGAGCACTAAATCCTCAATAACAAGCAACTTGGAGGGTGAAACCAACAGACCCCCCCCCCCACATTCTGTTGATGAAAAGCTTCTGGCGTCCTTGCATAAAATAAATCAGCTGGGTGAGGCTTTTTTGCAGCATGCACTGTTTGACTCTGAAGGCACCTGAAGGAATAGGTCATGCAGACATGAGCTGAGAAGCTGAGAGGTTTGGATTGTACTTGCAGCAACTACACTGTTAGCAGTCTGTGTGCATTGCATTGCATGTGCAGCCATGAGCATGCCTTGCCACAGTGGTTTATGGTGGTTTGGGTTGTTTTATTTCTTTTGCCTTCATTGTGTACACCAAACTGTTCTCTGTGATTTGGGAGATGCCCTTTCTAAGGTGATGTTGATCTGTTAAATATCTTCTCCATCCAGGCCATCTGGAAATGGTGAGATTCTTGCTGGAAGCTGGTGCAGACCAGGAACACAAGACAGATGAGATGCACACTGCTCTGATGGAGGCTTGCATGGTAAGAGATGGATGACTTCAGCAGGGAGGGTGAGGAGACATTGGCATGGGTGGCCCAGAGAGGTTTTGGATGCCTCCTCCCTGGTGCTGTTCAAGGCCAGGTTGGATAAGGCCTTGAGCAACCTGGGCTGCTGGGAGGGGTCCCTGCTCATGGCAGGGGGTTGGAACTGAATGAGCTTTAAGATCCCTTCCAACTCAAACCATTCATTGAATCTATGGCAGTGCTCTCTTCACATCCTGAAGATGGACAGAGTGATTCCTTTTGGTCTGGCACTTAGCTCTGTGGCCTTATTTTGCACAGGAATCTCCAATTAAATAGTGGAAGATGCCCAGTAGTTGTTGAAGTGCTTTTAGCCATTCTAAAGTGTGTTAAATACAGGCAGTGCCAAGGCCTCCAGCTGCTGGAGGCATTTAACATACCAGTGGCATGGTTCAGGCGTTTGTAAGCAGCTCTCCTGCAGTCTGGGTGGTTATGTTTAGGAGGAGTGTGCAGCTGGTTTCAGTCTGCTTCTCACAGCCACGTGCTCCTTGAACACACAACTTCAGAAGCTGCTTGGGAAGCAACCAGGAAAATAGAAGGGGAAATTGTTACCCTCTTACTAAGAGAGCACTTTCTTGTTACTGTTTTACTCCTCTGAGGCAGCTGCAAAATGACATGCAGAAGAGCTGAAATTTTCATGAAGTTTGTGGAGATTCTAAGAACAACTTTGGTTTCTGGGTGGTGGTTTGGGTTTTTTTGGTGTTTTTTTTTTTTTTTGCCAGAGAACATGAATCTATGTGAAGCTTTCCCTTGAAAGGGCTTTGGATGGGTACAGTTTATGCTGGAATGGTATCACTGAGGCTGGAGTTAACATTCTTCCTGACTTTCCTGGTGAAGAGAAGTGGATAAATTCATGATTTTAGAGATTTGTTCTGTTTGAAGTCCTGGAATGCTTGAACAGCTCTGTGAGCATCCTCTTTAGAGCCCATGTCCAGTTTGCAGTCATTTCCTACCTATTACCTGGGATAAAAGCATTCAATTGCTTTGGCCTTGCCCTTCTGGAATCTTCTTGTGATGTTGGAGCAAATGTGCCCCATTCTTCCCCTTATTTTCCCTCCAGGAACTGTTTGGCTTTTGGTACCCCCCCCAGAGAACACCCTGCTGTGAGTTCATTACCCTGGGTGACAGGTGCAGCAGGTGTCACTTTGTGTTTTTACAACTCACAGTGTTTGGAAACTTTGCTTGCTGGAGGAATGAAAATGAAGCAAAGTAGAGCAGAATTAGGCTCCCTTTTAGACCACCCCCCAATTTTCTTTGTGACCCTGAATTGCAATAGGATGTTGTGCAGAGCTTGCTGCAGAGGTTTTCTCTGCTGCTCAGGCTGCAGAGCTGCAGCTTGCTTAGGTAGGTCAGTAGTTAGTTTGTGCTTTATGCCAACACACTCCACAGCTTTCATCTGAATATAGATCCTGAGTGGAGAACTGAAAACTTCTTTTCTAGATTTCCTTTGCCTCATCCTGTCTTGGTAAGATTTGTCTGGGTTGTTTTTTTCATGCCAGGAGCTTTGTGCAGCATCACATTGTGAAGAAGTGGCTGTAGGGGGGAGTGCTACAACCCCTTCTCTGGCCTTCCCTCCCCTGCAGTAAATGCCATGGTTCTCAAATCAGCCAGTTTGGTCCGTTCCAGGAACTTGGTGGCTTAAAATAGAACCATTAGCAGAAACCAACACTTCCCAAGCAGTGGTTGGAAAGAAAGGCTTGTAGGTGACCAGGACTTCAGCTCCAGTTTCTCACTCCCAAATCTCAATGGGTTAGCTGGGAAAATGTCCTGGGTGCTGTGCTTGCACAGAGCTTCTTGGGAGGTGGTGAGAAAACCACCTTGTTTGATGTGGTAGCAACCTTTCCATGGGGACAGCTTCTTGACAGGTCAGAAGCTTGCAGAGAAAGCTGCAAGACTTCTTTTCCTTGCCACTCTTTCCCCATTTTCCCTCTAACAGCATAATAAAAGTCTTATCAAACTCACAGAGATGTTGAGGCCCATTTGCCAGTAGGATTTGTTGAGCAAGAGGAACAGATGTCTCCCTCCTTTCTGCAGGAAGCTGCTCCCATGTAGGCATTTCCATGCTGCTGTTCAGAACTGGCAGGTAGTTGAGAGTCTTAGCACTTCCAACTCTGCAGGCTGCAGTCTGAAGGACAGCAGTGCAGGTAGAGGAAGCTTGAGGAGGGCAGATTGAGACTGGAGATTAGGAAAAAGTTCTTGGCAGGGAGGGTGGGAAGACACTGGAACAAGTTGCCTAGGGAGGTTGTGGATGCCTTCTCCCTGTAGGTGTTCAAGGCCAGGCTGGCTGAGGCCTTGAGCAAGCTGAGCTGGTGGGAGGTGTCCCAGCCCGTGGCAGGAGGTTGGAACTGGATGATCTTCAAGGCCCCCCTCCAATCTCTGCACATTTCCTTTGCAGATAGCAGCAAGCTGCCTTCTCTAGAACAGCACTGACCAGGATTAGCTGTGCAGACTTGTTTGTGTGTGGCACAAGGAGGGGGGCACTTGAAACCTTGTCCTACAAGGGACTTCTGCCCATGAGCTGTTTTTTGTAGACAACAGCTAGCACAGGTTTAATGCCAGCGGATTGTTGGGCAGTGCAGCTCCCCTCCTGGCAGCAGAAAGCAGGTTTGTCTGGTTTGTGCTGCTTCTTCCTGAGCACCTGCTCTTGCACTGAGGGCTGAGGACTGATTGCCCACGCTGGCTGATCTTTAAAACACACTTGGTGTGCTCGTGCAGCTCGTCAGACAACCCCCTGTGACCTAATGGCAGCGCTGAGGCTTTCCCCAGCTGCCGCAGAGGAGCTGTGCAGCAGCATCATCCCAGTGCAGGGTCTGTCAGCACACAGATCACATCTCCTGCTGTCAGCAGCAGATCTCAAGGCTGCTTGGCCCACATCAGCAGCTTTGAAGCATGCCTTTGCCCTGCTGTGTGCCATGCTGGTTGGGAAGCAGAGATGAGGAGTGCCAGAGCCTGATGGTTGAGGCACCATCTCTGCATCTCCCCGAGGAAAGATTCTTTGTGGAGCCTTGGAGTTTTGCCCTAAAATAGTCTCACCACTTCATGTAGAAGGTGAATATGTCCTAGTTAATGTCCTAGATATTTTTCTGAGAGGAAATAATGTTTTGCTCCCTGGATATATTGAAAGAAGGTATAAAACACTTCAGAAAACGAAGCACGAAAACCTCAGCTGCAGATTCATCTTCAGTCTGGAAAAGAGCTTTTTGGGGTTGTGCTTTCCAGCTTGGGGAGGATGGCAACAGCTCTGGTTTGCTGCCTCTTGCTGGCTCATCTGAGCTCAAGGTGTACTTGGCTCCTTCAGTGACAGCCCTGGGAGGGCAGCCTCCCATTCCTGGGAAGCTGCTGGTTTCTCTGTGTTGTTCCTCCTGCATTTTGTGTCAGCCCTTTCCTCGTTGTGGTTACTCCAGGATTTGAATGGTGGCGACATCCTGATGGAGAAAACCAGCTTGGAGAGGTGGTGCTGTGCCACTGTCAGGCTGCCAGTGTAAACACAGAGCTGGAAAGCCACTTCAAATAGTTCCTGAAGTGGTGGCATACTGAAAGCATGACCAAGAGCAGATGCTCAAACAGTTTTTAAAGGAAGAAAGCAAACTTGGGAGCTGAAACCAGTTTGACAGCATGGTTCTGGTTTCTGGAAGATCCTGCCAGGATCTTGGCTGTAGCTCAGGTGTCTCTGGTGATGTATGAGGAACCCCTGGCAAGTGGTCTGGATTTGGCTTTTCCTTTGGTGGGAGAAAGTAAACTGTAGAATAATAACAGAGATTCTTCTGCTTGGGTGACCTTCTGACCTTGGTTGGTTTTTTTTAATTCCTAGGATGGCCACGTGGAGGTGGCAAGGTTGCTTCTTGACAGTGGAGCTCAGGTGAACATGCCTGCTGACTCTTTTGAGTCTCCTCTGACACTGGCAGCGTGTGGTGGGCACGTGGAGCTGGCAGCTTTGCTCATTGAACGAGGAGCCAACCTGGAAGAGGTAAACGATGAAGGATACACACCACTGATGGAGGCAGCCAGAGAAGGGCATGAGGAGATGGTGGCACTCTTACTTGGTCAAGGTAACTGTTGCTCTGTGTCCCATGGGCTTTAATCCAGTAGGCAGCTCGGGGTGTGAGGGTGAAAGCTGGGTTACTGCAACTTATTGTTTCCTCCTTCATCTTCTGAACTCCTTTTTGAGCAGCTGGGTTGGTTTGTTAGCAAAGTCTCCTTTGCTCTACCAGAGACCTTACTGCAGCCTACAGGAAGCCTATGGGAAAGCTGGGGATGGACATTTCAGCAGGATCTACTGTGGCAGGACAAAGAGTGAGGGTTTGAAGCTGTAGGATGGGAAGCCCAGAGAGGTGGGAGAGATGCCCCATCCCTAGGACCATTCCAGGTCAGGTTGTTTGGGGCTTTGAGCAACCTGCTCTAGTTAAATGTGTTCCTGCTGACTGCCAGGGGTGCTGGAATGGATGAACTTCGAAAGTCCCTTCCAATCCAAACCATTCTTTGTAAGTGATGATGATGAACTGCAATTCAGAGCAGGTTGGCATTCTTCCAACCAGCCACTGAGCAGTGAACATGTGGGTTCCACCTTTGTGCAGGGTGTAAGCTAGCCACATGTTCACTGTTGACTCTTGAGGTGATGCTACTGCTGGAAAACTGTTGAAGCGCTTTGGGTCCTTTAGAGGAGCTTTCAAAGCACTTAAGTCAAGTTGAAATCTTCTGGTTGAAGATTTAGAAGAAAATTCCTGCAGCTCTAAAAATGAGATGGGGAAGAAGAAGCTACCTTGTGCATCAAGAGGTCTGCTGAGGCTGCTTGTCTGATGAGTGTGGGTTTGGTGCTTGCTTTGAAGGAGCAAACATCAACGCTCAGACGGAGGAGACGCAGGAAACGGCGCTGACTCTGGCGTGCTGCGGAGGCTTCTTGGAGGTGGCTGATTTTCTAATTAAAGCAGGAGCTGACATAGAGCTTGGTTGTTCCACACCTTTGATGGAGGCTGCTCAAGAGGGTCACTTGGAGCTGGTTAAATATTTATTAGCTGCAGGTATGGAGTGATTTTTTTGTTAACAGTTTTGTGGAGACTTCATGTAACCTTAAGAGAGAAATCTCTTTTCCTCCCTCCTCCCCACCATATTCACAACATTTTCATTAGCAGTGGCTTGAAACTAACTGCAAAGGTTTGTGGGGCCTTAAGCAATTTACTACTTGGACCTCCCATGGCAGGGAGATTGGAGTAGATGAACTGTAAGGTCCCTTCCAACCTAAGCCATTCTGTAGCTCTTGAGGATGAAGTTACTTGGGACCGAACTTCAAATTTATTTAGAGTAAGATTAAGATGTGAAGTTAATGAATATTGGGTTGGAAGGGAGAGGTTAAAAATTGGCTGCCTGATCTGTGGAGAATCTGAGGGTACTTGCATGGTTTCTGTAAGGACCTTCTCTAAGCTTACTTGCTCCTTACTGCTCCAGGGGCCAACGTGCATGCGACAACAGCCACGGGGGACACGGCACTGACCTATGCCTGTGAGAATGGCCACACTGATGTGGCAGATGTCCTGCTGCAGGCAGGGGCAGATCTGGTAAGTCTCCACCTCTGCAAAAGCATTTCATTAGCAGACAAAATGATAAACATCTTATTTTTGGTCCTATGCTCATTGTTGAAAACTGGGTGAGTTTGCTGTTAACTCTTAGAGTTGGAGTCAGGCTAATTTTTAGGCTTTTACTTTCAGCTGAGTGAGGATTGGAGATGCTTTTCTAATGGATTTTGGGCTATTTAATTACCTGGAGGTGCTTAGGTTGGTTGCAGTACTCTGGTCTTTGAAGCATTTCCAAACCATTCAAGGCTGCTTGTACAAAAAAGAAAGGGAGGATTTTGTTCCTGTCATATGTAATCTTGAGCATCACTCACCTTTGGATTGTTGAGCTGCTTATGGGTTAGAACCTGCAGACTGGTCCTGTTCCTTATGAAGCAGATAATGTATAGGTCTGCTCTGCTGTCAGCTCTTGGTGTGCCAGAATGGAATTCAGATGATGGAAGTAGATTGAGTTTTAGTTTTGGTGAGCTTGTACACCACTGTGGTATCCAAAAGTGACATTAAGGGGAGAGTTAGGTTGGAGATTAGGAAAAATTTCTTCACTGCAGGAGTGGTCAGAGATTGGAACAGGCTGCCAAAGGAAGTGGTGGATTCACCATCATTGGAGGTGCTCAAGAAACTTGGCTCTTCTGGACATGGCTTAATGGCCATGACTGTGTTGAGTTGATGACTGCACTCAGTGATCTTAAAGGTCTTTTCCAATGCAAAGATTCTATGACTCTGTGACAGAACAGAGTTGTCTTAATTAAAATCCCCACCATGTGCTTGATTGCTTTTTGCCCAGGAGTCTCAGCCCAGTCCAAAGGCAGAGAGTTTTCATCTGTCTGCAAGATAAACTCCATTCGGATGGCACATCTGTAGTTTGTGGAACACTAAAAAGAGTTCTCCCATCTCTGGTGTCTTTCCATTCAAAACCACAAAAGGCTGAATTGCATCCTGTCACACGTGCTGCTTTGGAATTCTGAATTGTAACCCTCTCTCCATCTGCTCCAGGAGCATGAATCAGAAGGTGGAAGAACTCCTCTGATGAAAGCTGCGAGGGCAGGTCACGTTTGCACTGTGCAGTTCTTGATCAGCAAAGGTAAGGAGAGTGGGAAAAGGCTTTGGGTTTCCTGCTGTTAGAGATACTGAGAGTTAAGGAATGTCAGTACCAGTATGATTTCCTTGGCTTTATTTCCAGTACTTTGACTCAGGTAGATGATTGATTCTCAGACCAGGCCCAGAATGGTCACCTCTGGGTTTTAGTGAGATCAGTGGCATCTGCAGCTCCTTCTAAAAGTGATTGTGTTGCATCCCCTAGTTCCTAGTGAGAGCAGCAACAGCAGTGGGCCCTGGGAGTCTCCATGCTCCGAGGGAGCTTTGAGCATTCTCCTTTTTGGTGGTTCAGGTGGGGCTGGCTTTCACTTTGTGACATGGCACCTTAGGTGCTTTTCTGATGCCAGCAGTAGTTGACTGATTGAATTTCTCCAGCCATGGAGAGCTAGGTTTTAATATTGAAGACAAGTGCTCACTTCTTGCCACTTTTGGTAGAAAACTGTTGGGAGTTTGTGTCTGAAGTAATATTTGTCCTGTTTTTGAAGGAGCAAATGTGAACAGGACCACAGCTAACAACGATCACACAGTATTGTCACTGGCCTGTGCTGGAGGTCACCTGGCAGTTGTGGAGTTACTGCTAGCTCATGGTGCTGATCCCACACACAGATTGAAGGTTGGTCGCTTATCTACTTGGGTTTCCTCTGAGGTCTTTCATTCCTCCTAGAATTAACAGTACCTAAGGGAACTGGGTCCTTTGTGCTCTCTTCAACTAGCCCAAGGAGTCTCCATGTAAATAGAAGAAAGGTGCAAGAGCTGCTGTTTGCACAAGCAGACATGCTCAGCACCATGGTTCTGGAAGGTGGAAGTAGGAGGAGTGCAGGGCTGTTAGTGACCAGGGATATAAAGGTTGTGCTCTAATGATAAGGTTGTAACTGTTGAAGAAGAAAGCAGAAGTACTCATGGGGATTTTTTTAAGTTGAGATGTGGACTTGGGTGCAGATGAGATAAATATTTGCTTGTCTTAGAGACACTGTGTCACGTCTCCCAGAATTGTCCTGTTTTGCTGATGCTTTTTTCTCATACTGAGATGTTTCTCTCTTTAGGATGGCTCAACAATGTTAATAGAGGCAGCAAAAGGTGGTCACACCAGCGTGGTTTGTTACCTCCTAGATTACCCAAACAACTTGCTTTCTGCTCCTCCACCTGATGCTACTCAGCTGACCCCACCATCCCATGATTTAAATAGGGTAAGATTGAAGGGCTGAATCTTTGTTGGGCTTTTGTACGTTGCTTCTTAGCAGCTTCCTCAAGAGTGTAAAGATGAGAGAAAAGTCAGTCCTGTCATTTTGTGAGCTGGAGGTGAACACACTTACAATGACTGTGAACTGTTGTGAGAATGGTGAAGGCTCCGAGCATCACCATGGTGCTTTACTGCTGCTCTATAAAATACTGGTGCAAAAAAAAAAATATATAGATGAGGGGAGGTGGGAAACCCCCAGCAAGTGAGCAGCTCTGCTTTCACCAGGCTCTTCAGAGCTGCATTTGTAGTCCATTGTGACTTGTATTTGCTTTGCTGTAGCATAGCTCTGTACCGTGCTGAGGTTGAAAATGCAAAGTCGCTGGAGGTCAGCTCTTAATTATTGACCTCAGCACCTGAAAAAACCATAATGAATGTCATGAGTAGCCATGGAAAGTCTGCTTTTCTAACAGGTTTTGTTTACCTTCTATTGAATTATCACTAGATCAGAGTATGAGAAAAGTAATCTGTTAGTATCCAACGTTTTAGGCTCCTCGTGTACCAGTGCAGGCGCTGCCCATGGTCGTCCCACCCCAGGAGCCTGACAAACCCCCTGCTAATGTCGCCACAACCCTTCCCATCAGAAATAAAGGTCAGTCTTAGCTCTGCAGCTTCTTTTCTCAATATCCTTCCTAGGCAGAAGATAGAGGGTTGCACTTGTAGCAGAGTAGTTCCTATGAAGAGTGTTTATGGATTCATTTTTTTTGATTCCTTTTTTGGTTTTTGAAGGATTGCTTATCCGCCAGACACGAAGTGTCGCTCATCCTGTAACCATAAAGCGTCAAGAAATCTGCCTAAGTGAGGATGCTAAAATAGAGATTAGTCTGGACTTAATGCAAAAAAAAAAAAACCAAACCAAAAATCTCACCCAGAAGCCTCTAGAAATTTGATGGTGGAAGCTGTAAAACCAATGCTAATCTCCACATGGTAGTTGGTTTGCTAACTGGCGTTTCCTTAGGAGCGAGTTGGACTAATTGGATTGAAGGTCCTCCTGGGACTAAATTTTGCATCTCATTTTTACCACTTTTAACACTTTCTGTACTTTTAAGAATTCTCTTCCAAAAACCAATTTTTGTATATATTTTTTTTTTTTCACTTTTTTTTTTGGGTCAAGGATCAGCAGTAGTGCAAATACAGGCGTTGCATGTCATAAAATTTAACCCTGTGTGTACACTTTGTATTGTTCTGGAAATAACCCAGCGAGGAGGACTGGAAGAAACTGGGCACCTCCACTGCCTCAGAGCCTGAGTTTTGATTTGCCTTTCGCCCTTCAAAAATTAACTGATTGTTCTTTCTCCACCTGGTATGGCAGACCCTGTCAGCTGTGTTACTGTGGACTTCTTCACAAAAGCTGAATTCGAATGAGTCCCATCGCTCATTCTTGCAGGAAGGCTGAAATATTTGCCTTGCCTGGGCAGAGAGAGCTGAGTGTTGACACAGGCAAAACAAAACAAAACCAAAAACCAAACCAAAAAAAAAAACCAAAACCAAATCGTGTCTGCTCTGGATAAAAATGTAGTGGCTAAACATACCCTGTTAGATCACCTTAAAGATAAGTGCCTAGCCTGGGTTCTAGAGCTGTTTGTCAACTGAGCAAAGCTGGATGCCTGTAGTGAAAGGATTCAGTGGTCCTAGCGAGTCTAGAACGCGCCGAGGCGCTCAGCAGAGCGGCGGCCTAGAGCGAGCCGCCTGGCCCTCCGGGGGTTTTTGCATCACTTTTGCTGTGCTTTCAGGGCTGTAACCACACCTGTGCCTTAACACCATACCAGACACAACCCATGGAGTGCGGAGGCAGCAGATCCCTGCTTTTTGTGTTGCCATCTCTCCGGTAGCAGCGGCTCTCGAGACAATGGCTTCATTTGGCAGAAGCGTAGCGATTGTCGGAGTTTAAAATGTCACCGCAGGGCAGGGCCCTCTGGATTGGGCTGGGCAGTGAGCTGCACTGTTAAATTGCAACCTGACTGCTGGGTTCAAATTGCTAGCAGAGGAGAGGGTTTTCTTGGAGGGCCTTGCAGTACACGCTGACCTTCTGTGGGTGCTGTGTCTTGGTGCATAACCGGCCATTTAGCATCCCAACAGTAGCTCTATAATGAGGATGCCATTCATATGCACTTCCATTGGTTCTGAGGGGGTTTCTTTTTCACACAGCTGCTTCTAAACAAAAGTCCAGCAGTCATTTGCCAGCAAACAACCAGGATGTACAGGGTTACATCACCAATCAGTCTCCAGAGAGCATTGTAGAAGAGGCTCAGGGCAAGTTGACAGAGCTGGAGCAGAGGATAAAAGAAGCCATAGAGAAGAACGCTCAGCTGCAGTCCCTGGAACTGGCACACGCTGACCAGCTCACCAAAGAGAAGATTGAGGAGCTGAACAAAACCAGAGAGGAACAAATCCAGAAGAAACAAAAGATTTTGGAGGAACTGCAGAAAGTGGAGCGAGAGTTACAGCTGAAAACTCAGCAGCAGCTGAAAAAGCAATATCTAGAGGTAAAGGCGCAAAGGATTCAGCTCCAGCAGCAGCAGCAGTCTTGCCAACACCTGGGACTACTGACTCCCGTTGGGGTAGGAGAGCAACTCTCAGAGGGAGACTATGCACGATTGCAGCAAGTGGACCCCATCTTGCTCAAAGATGACCCCCAGCAAGCTGCTGCGCAGACGGGTTTTGCACCAATTCAGCCTCTGGCCATGCCACAAGCTCTGCCTCTGGCAGCAGGTTCCTTACCTGCAGGGTCCATCGCAAATCTTACAGACCTGCAAGGTGTAATAGTTGGACAGCCAGTGCTGGGCCAAGCACAACTAGCAGGGCTGGGGCAAGGAATACTGACAGAAACACAGCAAGGGTTAATGGTAGCCAGCCCTGCTCAGACGCTCAATGACACGCTGGATGACATCATGGCAGGTGGGTTTACATTGCTATGAGCAGGTATAATATTTGCTTGCCCAGTCGAGGGGATGTCCACTTCTGTGTCTGTGTGTTTGTGTATCCTGCCAGCTTAACAGCAAGTGCCAGCAGCCTCCTGCTCCCTGCCTCTAGCGGTGCACAAAGCAGAGCTTTAACTTTTCGATTTGCAGGGCTGCCTTGCCTTTTTTGTTGAGCTAACTGTTGGTCAGGTTGGTGTGTCAGAAGTGGCCTTGTTAACTCTTTCGTAGCCTGGGGGTGTGTGTGCTAGGGTCTGGCAGTTTGATTTTGATCTGTTTGTAGCTCAGGAATGACATCTTAGGCTGGGCTTCAGAAGAAACTTCTTCACTCAAAGGGTTCTCGAACACTGGAGTGGGCTCACCAGGGAGATGCTTGAATCTCCATCCCTGGAGGCGTTTCAAAGAGGCAGAGATGTGCTGCTGAGTGACATGGTTTAGCACCGGCCTTGGTAGGGTTGGAGAATGGTGGGACCTGATGATCTGGTAGGTCTTTTCCAACCAAAACCATCCTGTGATCTGGATTGTACTGGTTAGTATATGGGGCCAGCTGAGAGTGGCTTGGAGAACAGGCTTTGGGCAGCTCTAACACCACATCAGACTTGTCATATGTAAGGAACCTCTAAGCTTGTTTTCTGAATGAGCTGGCTTTGAGTAGTCTAGCTACTGGAATTACAGAATGCCAGGTTGGAAGGGACCCCAAGGCTCATCTGGTCCAGCATTTCTAGGTAACAGTCCAGTAGAAATGAGCTGACCCAGCACCCTGTCAAGCTGAGTCTAAATCTGCCCAGTGAAGGGAACCCAGTACTTCCCTTGGGAGATAATTCCAATCTCTTAGCTGTTTTAGTTCTGTTTGGGGTAGGAAAGATGAGAATCCAATGACTTCTTTAAATATCTGCTCACAAAAACAGCTGCTTTGCCAGTGAGACCTAAATTTAGCTTTACCAATTTCTTCTTAATTGCTTTGCAGCATTCTTCATCCAAGTGCTTTAAGGCTTCAAGGAATGAAATAAAGGAATTAACCTAGAGGCTTCCTGAATGTACCTGAAGGGGGCCTACAAGAAAACTGGAGAGGGACTTTTGACAAGAGCTAGGATAAGGGACAATAGCCTGGAGCTTGAGGAGGGCAGATTGAGACGAGATTAGGAAGGAATTCTTGACAGTGAGGATGGGGAGACACTGGCACAGGCTACCCAGGGAGGTTGTGGGTGCCTCCTGCCTCAAGGTGTTCAAGGCCAGGTTGGATGAGGCCTTGAACAACCTGGGCCAGTGGGAAGTGCCCCTGCCCATGACACGGGGTTGGAACTGGATGACCTTGGAGATCCCTTCCAACCCAGCCCATTCCATGAATCTCTGGATTTCAGTACTGCAGGCAATGTGGATTGTTAGTGCTGCTTCCCTTCACACCTGCTTCACTTGCACTTTAATCCCCTTTCCACCATGAAGCAGTTGCTGAAAGACTCCTGAACATTCAGCTGAGCACAGATTAACTGTTAGGACGTGGTGTTAAAAAAGATTGTGTCGCTCCAAACCTGCCTGAGGTGCTCTTGGTGAAGCTGATGAAGTTTCAGTTTGAAAAGGCTCGTTTAATGTGCTGTTTGAAGCATGCTGGGGTGAGGAGTGTGTGCTGGAGGCAAGGCAGCTCTCCCAGTTTTAGGCCAGAGCTGTGGAGCTGGGCCTCTTGCAGGAGTTACTGTGTAGTAATGGTGGAGAGCAAGCAGAAGAGATGGCAGTGGTTTAAGATAGCAGTGGTGGTTGTTTAAAATACATGTCTGAAAAAGCAGATAAGAGTTTGGCCCATCTTGCACTCATGGTGAAGGTTTCTTCTCCTGTGGGAGTTACACCAGCAAAGGATGGGACAGGGAGAGTTCTTGACTCCTTGTGTAGAGCACTTGAGTTGTGTTCTAACAGCTTGCACTTTGAGTCAGATCAGTTGTTAGATGCTTAACTGTGGATAGCATCTTGAGAACCTGTGGTCTAGCTCATGTACCACACAGGCAGGCTCTCATGCATGGCTTTTGGGAAGCTCAGGTACTGCCATTGTGCAGCTGAGTGAATGTTTTTGTGCTGCTCAATCCCAGTTGTCCCAGTGTGTGCATGCACACTTGCAGTTGGGAATGAGGTGTGAAGTCACAGAATCACAGGATGCTTGTGATCTGGAAGGGACCTTTAAAGGTCTAGTCCAACCCCCTGCAGTCAGCAGGAACATCTGTAACTAGACCAAGTTATTCAGAGCCCTGTACAACCTGACCTGAAACAGTTCCAGGCATGGGGCATCTCCCACCTGTCTGGGCAGCCAGGGCCAGGCTCTCACCCACTCAGCATAGGAATGTTCTCCCTTCTCTCCAGTCCAAATCTCCTTCTTTGAGTTCAGCCATCACCCCTTGTCCTGTCACAACAGGCCCTGCTCAAAAGTCTGTTCCCAGCTTTTGATTTGCCCCTTTAAGCACTAAAAAGCCACCAGAAGGTCTCCCTGGAGCCTTCTCCATGCTCAACAACCCCAGCTTTCTCAGCGTGGCCTCACAGCAGTGGTTGGATCATTTTTGTGGCCTCTGGACATATTTGAGAAGGTCCAGCAAAGTTTGTTGGTCTTTTGGTTTGTTTTTTTAAAGTAGTAACCATTCAAATCCTGATGTCCAGTAACAGTCTCACGAAGAACTTCAGGAACCTTGAAGCACTTGATGAGGAGAATTCCTGGAAGCCACCTTGTGGGATGAGTCAGTTTGAATGGTAACTGAAAAAAACAGTATGGAAGAAAGTCCATGCATGGACTGTGAGTTCTTCACAGAAACCTAATACTGACAAAAATAGCTGTAGTGTGCCAGCAGCACAGTGAAATCAGGAACTTTTGGCCCACTTGTGACCCAGTAAACTGAGGCTGCAAACTTTACTGTGCTGGTGTAACACAGCTACTTGCTGGATGCTCTTGTAAAGGGATATTAAATGCTTTTAGACCTTGGAATGTTAAGAGACTTCCACCTCTTGCTAGGCAGGTGGGGTTGTGTGAGCCTGAGCCTGTGACCTTTCAGACTAGAATCATCCCAGCTCTAGGTGTGGTGTGGCTGCCAGGCTTCATCCATGGAGCCAGTAGCACCCAGAAGCAAGGCTGTGTGTTTGTATTCAACTTGAGAACGTAACTCTTGTCACCCAAGGCATGTTCTGCATCTGCAGAGTGCTGTGTTGGTCTGGAGCATGTGTGCAGGAACGTGGCTTTGAGTCACTTCAGATGCCACAGAGAGATTGGGGCAGAGGGGGAGAAACTGCTGTGGAACAAACCTGCTCAATTGGCTTGCAACAAGGTGGAGAAAGCTGCAATGTCTAAGATACTTTTGGTGACATTTTGGGGGTGTTTTTTCAGGCCTTCCTGTTGGCTGCCTGCAGAGTAAGGGAAACAGTTGCCTTGTACAGCTGCAGGAGATAAGGGAAGAATGCATCAGAGCATGCTGTGCCCATGTGATGGTCACCACGAAGCTGAAAGGGGCTTGTGGAAATGCTTGGGTTCTCTTAACACCTTGCACCCAGTGGAATTACAGAGTATGCAGGGAAGCAGCAAACTTGAGGCATGCCAGATTCCTTTTCACAAGTCAGATGTTTTTCCAGACACACCTTTTGGATTCAGAGCATGTAGATAGATCAGGAAGGAGAAGCAAAGCCTCTTGGCTCAAGTGTTAGGTAGCTTGTGTTAGTTTGCAGGTTTGGAATTTGTCTACTTGGCTCTTTTCTTTCCTCCCTGGGTGCTGGGGCTACTTTTGCAAGCCAAGTGTTGCTCTGGGTGGTGAGGCCATTGAGCATGGGGGAGAAGGCAGCAGCTGGCAGTGTGTATATTATTGAGATGTCCAAAAAGAAGTTATTGCTAAGAGCAACTAAGGTGCTGCACAAACCTGCTGGCTGACATCCAGAAAAATGTAAAAGGTGGTGCTGGGGGTGATGCATTGTGACAGAGAAGCTTGGCTTTGCTTTGTGAGATAATGGAGCCTGGTAACTGGTCCTACAGCAAGGCATGGATATACTGAAATATCCCACTAGTGAAGTAGCTGTGTGGACTTTATCCCAGGCATCAAGTCATGATCTTTTCATGTTGAAGTACAGATGAAGAGTCAAGTTTGCCCATGCTCCATTAGAGTAGAGGGAAGGATAAACCTAGACTGGACAGTCGAGCTGCTTGTCTCCCCTTCTCACTGCTCAGGGAACCTTTGGGCTTATTAAAAACATTCCATAGCTCTGTTTGGACACTGAAGATTTCATCCATTGCCCCTGGCATGCTGATTGCAGAGCTGAGCTCTGCACTGGTAATGGTGAGATCCATCCAAGCAGGTTATTGCCCTTCAGAATGGCTCAGGGAAAGGTGCTGCAGGGACAGGAAGGAGATCTGGTGGTGCATTACTGCTGAAGCACACTTGAAATGCATTTGAGATGTGGCCTACAGGTCAGCATGCACTTTCTTTGCTAGTAGGCTGCCAAGCTCTGAGTTCTGGCTCATGCAATAAAGGATCTCTTCCTGGGCAAGAGAGGGGTGGTGGCTTTTAACCACTGCTCTTGGGGATTTGCTTTGCTTTGGTTTCCTCCCCATAACACCACTGGTCTAAAAGCCAGACTTGACCTGAAAGAAACCCTCCCTGGTTACTTTGATTTTAATTGATTTTGAGCTGCAGAAGTGCCTCTCGTAGTGCCAGGTAGATGCTCCTCAGCCCCCATCTTGGGCCTACAGCAGCTGCATGAAGGTACTGCAGCAGGATTAACGTTGTCCATGTGTGGATTCTTTTGGTGCTCATGTTCTATATCCTGGGAGTTAGTTTCCAGTCCATTCTACCAGCTTGAGTGGGGCTACAGCAACTGCATGAAGGTACTGCAGAAGGATTAACGTTGTCCATGTGTGGATTCTTTTGGTGCTCGTTCTGTATCCTGGGAGTTAGCTTCCAGTCCATTCTACCAGCTTGAGTGGGTTCTTCTGCACTAGATGTGAGAACCTTGAGCCTTTATATTCCATTCCTGCTTTATGCTGCTTGACCTTACAGCCAGGAAGTAAATACAGCAGTTGTCCAAAGTCAGGTGTTTTGACCTTAAAGAGGAGCAGGAGCTGAAACTGGCAACTTCTCTTGTATTTGTGGGTTTGGGGTTCTCTCTCTAATGTATAGTCAGAACAAGGGATGAGCCAAGTTTAAATGAGATGCTCCACTGCTTGCTGAGCTTCGTTTAGTTCTTTGCACAGAACTACTTCAGGCCAATTTTTGACCTCGTGGAGAGTATTTTGGCTTAGTTTCTCTGTGTTTCTTTTAAATCCATAATCAGTGTGATTTGTCTCATCAGATACATCAAGATCAAGGCAGTTGGCATCTTGATTTAAATCTCAAGTTCATCTTACTTATCATGGACTAAGTTGGGGGTGGTTCTTTTTTTTTTTTTCCTCTCAGTGACATTTCTTAGCTGCTTTTTGCTGGGATTTGGTATAAAATTTGCAGAAGTTAAATTGGTGATGGGTTTAAAAAAACCCACAGCTGCCTTGCAGAGGAGTTCAGCGATTGGCATGTTGGGGGTACAATCTTTGTGGCACCTGTTGAAGAACTGCACACTTCCAATGAAATTCAGGAGCTGATTATCAGTAGCTGGCAATTAGGGATGTGGCTGATGATTAAACCTGCTTGGAAACTGAGCAGGCCTTGAGAACTTGAGGTGAGGTGCAGGAGCATTGTATGGATGTTCCCTGAGGTGACTCTGGTAATGTGACAATTTGTGGGAGCTGCATTTCTTTTTCAGTTTGCAGTTGAAGGTGACAGAAGCATGCAAGTGCTGCCTCCTCTGCTCAGCACACCTGGCAACAACCCGGGGAAAAGGCAGAGAGAAAAACCTGAAGTTCTTTTAGGGGCAACCCTTCCAAAGCTCTACCCCTGAAGGCTGTTTCAGATTGCAGTTGGCTCTGTGCTTTCCACCATTGTGTGAAACGAATGCCAGGGGCAGTGGGGGCTCTTTTGTGTCATGTCAATATACTGTCAGCAGCTGTAAAATGACATTTCCTTTTGCTTATCCTAACAACCTTCACCAAAGTGTCTGCAAAATGACTGTTAAGAGGCTTCCACTTCTCTGGTTTCAACCAATTCTGCCGTCTGGGCATCCTGACACTGTTGCTTCATTGTTACCTTGATGGGGGCCAAGGGGTTGGGAGGGTGAAGGTTGGGCAGAAATTGATTTTATCTGAGAATGTTTAAAGTGTTTGAAGACAAATGGCTTAGATCCCATTGATTGGATTTGTTCTGCAGAACTCCTGAGCCAAACAGGTTGTTCTGTGTAAGCAAAAAGGTTTGAAAGGTTTGAAAGCAATAAAATCTGTGGTGGTTTTGTCCTGGTGGGCTCCCAGCAAACATACCAGTGGTTCACTTCACCTGTTTTCCTTCACCTGATGCAGTTCACCTCTTTCATAGTTGGTAAATTCAGAGTGAAAAGGTTCAAAGATTGGGTTTAAACGTGTGGAAATTTTTGTATTGGTGGCAAACAAAGCTTTGGGGGAACTCTGTGTCAGTGGGAGTTGTGTCCCACTGTCCATTTGCTGTCACCTGCAGCTCGTGAAGCCCAGTGCTATTCTTTTACTAAGTGTGGTTCTTCTGTCCAACAGCAGTGAGTGGAAGAGCATCTGCAATGTCAAACACTCCTACCCACAGCATTGCAACTTCTGTCTCCCAACCTCAGACGCCAACTCCGAGTCCCATCATTTCTCCTTCAGCCATGCTCCCAATGTACCCTGCTATAGATATCGATGCCCAGGTAAGCTGGCAGCACTCACTCCTCAGGCTGCTTTGCTTCTGCACCCTGAATAATTCAGCAGGCACAAGCAGCTCTGCTGTGAGATGGGGGTGGGGGAGGAGGGTTGTGTGTTTCCAGAGGCTGGATCTGCTGCTTTTGGAAAGCCTGGACAACTCCCCAGAGAGCTGCAGCCCACTTTCCTTGGCTCTCTCTCTGAGCAAGAAAAGGTCCTGAAGGGACTTCCTTACAAAGGCTTGTAGTGACAGGATGAGGGGCAATGGATTGAAGTCTTGAGGAGGACAGATTGAGACTGGAGATTAGGAAGAAATTCTTGACAGTGAGGGTGGGGAGACACTGGCACAGGTTGCCCAGGGAGGCTGCAGATGCCCCCTCCCCGGAGGCGTTCAGAGCCAGGTTGGATGAGTCCTTGAGCAACCCGGGCTAGTGGGAGGTGTCCCTGCCCATGGCAGGGGGTTAGAACTGGATGACCTTTAAGGACCCTTCCAACCCAGCCCATTCTATGAATCTATGACCAGTTGTACCTAGGCTAATCTGCAGTGCAGCATAGGGCTACTGGAAAAAGGAGGTGTTTACCTTGTGTGTGTAATGTCTCTTTCAGACTGAGAGTAACCATGACACAGCTTTGACTCTTGCTTGTGCTGGTGGCCACGAAGAGCTGGTGCAGACCCTGCTAGAGAGAGGAGCCAACATCGAGCACAGGGACAAGAAAGGTAGGTGTGGGAGTGCAGCCCCTCCAGTTTGTGCTACTGAAGACATGCACAGGCTTTGTGGGGCTGTGCTGGTGGTTTGCCTGCTGTGGCTGTGGGCTCTGCAGATGTCCTCTCTCGTTGCAGGCTTCACTCCGCTGATCTTGGCTGCCACAGCCGGGCACGTGGGAGTGGTTGAGATCCTGCTGGATAATGGAGCTGATATTGAAGCCCAGTCAGAGAGAACCAAGGACACTCCCTTGTCTCTGGCTTGCTCAGGAGGGAGGCAAGAGGTGAAGTAAAACTTGAGTCTTCACAAGCAGCATGTAGATGACATCTTGTGTCAGGAGGCGAAAGCCATTGTCCGGAGGAGTCACAGTGACTTCAGCGCTGGGCTGGTAGAGAACAGGCTGTGAAGAGCTGCACTCACTCTGAAGTTACACATTGCAGCATCTCTTACAAAAATCCCTTTTTCTGATGGTAAAAGCTGGACCAGAGCTGTGCAGATGACCTCATGACTGTGGTCATTAGTGGCTCGTGATGGAGCCTTTATCAGCACAATTTGATGTTGATATGATGAGAGGTCTTGGTGAGAAGCTGGAGTGAAGACATAAGTCAGTTCCCTGTGTGAGCCAGGAGGGTTTTCTCATGGGCCACAGGATATGAGAGAACTGCAACTGACCCCAGTGCCTCTCCCTAAGCCACAAACCCCATTTTTCTGATCAAAAGCAGGTTCGGGGACGAGGTTTTTTTGTCTTCTGTGAAGTACTTAGTTCTGTGATTTCTTATGGAAGCTGAAGTTTGCCTTTTTCCTACCAAATCCCAAATGTCTCATTCTCATACTGTTTTGCAAAAGCCACAGTGGAAGCTGCACAATCTGATGCAGGGAGCACCTCTCACTGTGGCCATCTGGAAATGAACAAGGCTGGAGACACCTCTCCCACTCCCACAGTGGCATTTAAAAAGTGATGACTTCCCTAGACAAAACTTAGAGCTCCTCTGGCCTGTTTTGAGTGCCATCCAGATTTCAGAGGCTGAGGGCTTAGTGATGACATTCTCTTGCTCTCAGCTGTGTGGGTCTGATCTAAACAGGTTTGACACTTTAAAGCTGAAAGTGGAGCAAATTTAAAGTGGAGCTGACAGTGGCTTTTCAGCTGAGTGCTCACTTTGATTGCTAGACAGTTGAGTTTCTTGTCAAGTGTTCTGCAGAAACTCCATTCCAGAAAGCAGACTTCCTGTAGGATTTGGGAAGTTGTGAACTGTTTGAGTTGAAAATGAATCTGTAAGGAAGGGATTGTGCAAGAGACACTTGTGGTGTTTAGGTAATGCACAGGAAAAACCATCAGGGGATGCAGATGTGGATTTGTGTGATGGGGCAGGCGTTGGATCTCTGTGCACAGTCTACACACTGCTGTGCTGATGGAAAACAGAGGAGAGCAGGCAGCTGCTGCTTGTTGGCTCTACAGCTTCAATCTGAGGATAGGGTTTTATCTGCAGCATCAGAATGGGAGAAGACAAGAAGCAAGAGTGCTTTGTATGCCCTGTTAAAAGTGTTCTCTGGGTTTAGCAGTCCTTAAAGGTGCAGGAGATGAGATTTGCAGTCTTGCTGTTACTCTATTTGGTATGAATGGTTTAAGCATGAGCAGTCATAACTCATTTTCAAGGCTTTCAAGGACCTGCAGCCTGATCAGTGCATAGAGGTGAGCAGCATAGGGCAGCAACTGAGTGTAATCACTTCCTTACTTTGGAAGATGTCAGTGGTCTATTTATATTTAGGCTTTAGAAGTATTTGCCCTGGGTAGATTTACAAGTTCAGGAGGGGAAAAAAAAAAAACCCAAACAGATGTTATTTCTTCCAACACTGCAGGTGGTGGAGCTGCTGCTAGCTCGAGGGGCAAACAAAGAGCACAGGAATGTTTCTGATTACACACCCCTGAGCCTTGCTGCTTCTGGTGGCTACGTCAACATTATCAAGATTCTGCTCAATGCTGGGGCAGAAATTAATTCCAGGCAAGTTCCCTTTTCACCCCTTCTCTCTTGGCTTTTGGAGTCTTCTTGGTTTTTACCCTTTCCAGAAGGACTTTTTTGACAGTGATGTGGAGCAAATTGTAGTATCATGATGTGGTCACAAACAATGAATTAATTTGCAGTAGGATTCTTCCCCTTCAAGGTAGAGGTGAAAGATTGTGACTGTTTCCAGTTCTCTCTCAGCTTCCATCTCCCTCTCTGTATTTTATTAACTACTTTTCTATCTCCTACAGTTTTCTCTGTCAGAGAGAAATACCTTTTTCTGTTCTGGTTGGCTGCTGGACTGAAGTTAACTCTAGCTTACATGAAGTGTGTTTTTCTCCATCTGTTTTCCCTCTGTACTCTCAGGAAAGCTTTTCCCACATACTTGCACATACCTGATGCTTTTGCATCACGTGGGAAATAGTAAATAGCCTTTTTCCCTACCTTTTTGGGAGGCAGAAAGCAGCTCAGCTGTGCCACTGCACAAACCAAGTCCAAGCAGAAGTTCTGCTCCTCTTAAGAGATGCCTTTAAATTTACAACAATTAAAAAATACCACACAGAGATCTCTGAGGAGTATCTCTCCTAAGCACTGCTATGGAGAACCTCTCCTGGCCTTCAGCAGCAGGCACTGCATAGCCGATTTTTTGGGGTCTTGGACAATTGCTCTACCTTCACTAGTTTTGTTAAAGTCACTTCAGAAATGTGATTTGAAAGAGGAGTTTGGGTTTTCTTTTGTTCTGTTGCAGAACTGGCAGCAAATTGGGCATTTCCCCCTTAATGCTGGCAGCCATGAATGGGCACACAGCTGCTGTCAAGCTGCTGCTGGACATGGGCTCTGACATCAATGCCCAGATAGAGACCAACAGGAATACAGCACTGACTCTGGCCTGCTTCCAAGGGAGAACTGAAGTGGTCAGCTTGCTACTTGATAGAAAAGCTAACGTGGAACACAGAGCTAAGGTAAGAACCAAGGGCTGAGTAAGGCTCCCAAAAGAGAAGCTTGGTAGTCACCACTTCTGTGGCCATCTGGTGGTTTTCTTGCCCTCTGTGCAAGACTTCTGTAGCTCAGTTGACTGAACTGAACCAAATACTGTTGTTTTTTTTTAAACAAAAAGTGTTTCTTCTGAAACCTTTAAGCATCTGAAGATTAATTCAAGCCTAAGAGTAGCAGTGCATTAAATGAATGAAAAGGGAAGGCTTTAATGCATTGAGAACCAGTCTGGGTTTGCTCATGGTTTGGTCTCTTCTGCCTGACCAGCTGCTCACATCCACAAGGCTGCTGCAGAGCTGAAAGGGGATATGTGTGCTTGAAGAGCTGCCAGTTGACCACAACTCTTTGAATGGGATGAATCATAGAGTGGTTTGGGTTGGAAAAACCCTCTGAGATCACTGAGTCCCACCTTCAACTTAACACCGCACGACCATCGAGCCATGTCCAGATGTGTCCTGAACACCTTCAGGCATGGGGACTCCACTACCTCCCTGGGCAGCATGTTCCAATCCCTGACTGCTCTTGCAACAAGGAAAATTGTTCCTGACCTCCAGGAAAGGCTGGTCACTAGGAAAATGGCTACAGCGTTCAAGTGGAGAGGAGAAGAGACCTAGAAATGCAGCAATCTCTTCTCCTTTGCCACTGTATTCAATGCTTGCCCCAGAGGAGCTCAGAAGCACTCAAATGATGCTGATTGGTGCTAGGTTTCTTCTGGCTAAAGCTGTCCCCTTGCCCTAGCCAGCTGCTTTCTGCATGTTGGCTTTGTAGGATCTCCTAGAAAAGGGAGGAACTGTGGTTTGCACCATCTGTGTAACACTGTGGGCATTTGGTGCGCTTGGTGCTGCTGAGAGCTCCTCTTGGGCCAGCTAAAGATGGATTCACCTTCAGAACATTAGTATGAAACTGGCCAGGTTATCTGTAGCCCAGAAGTACAAATGTTGCTGAAAGCTGAAATAAATCCTGGCTCTCAAGTGAAAACCACCTCCCATCCCTGACTAATTGCTTGATTTTTTTCCCTCTTTGCTCACTCTAGACTGGTCTCACGCCGCTAATGGAAGCAGCTTCTGGTGGCTATGCAGAAGTGGGCAGAGTTCTGCTGGACAAAGGTGCTGATGTAAATGCTCCTCCAGTCCCTTCCTCAAGAGATACAGCTTTAACCATTGCAGCAGACAAAGGGCACTACAAGTTCTGTGAGCTGCTCATCAGCAGGTACTGTCTGCAAGTGTGCTGCCTGGGGAAAAGCAACCTGAATCTGGCCTTGCTTAGCTTCATTGTTCCCAATGTACACTGCTGCTCATCATCCTACCAGCAGCTGCTTTAGGTGGTAGTCTGAAGTCCTTCAAGGACAGCAGTTGCTCACAAAACCTACATCTGGATGGTTTCTTCTTTTTTTGATTGCTCAGGATGCACATCCAGTGTAATTCTGTTTGCTGAGGAGCTCTGGGGGTGTTTTCTGAGCAGCAGCACTGGTTTGCTGGCTTGCACTCGAGATGTTGTAGGCTGTTCTGGGTGAGCTAATGGAGAAGAGAGTGTACTGATGGTGTTCCGATGGATGGGAGTTACTGGAGTCACTGGGGAAGCTTCAGAGACAGCTGACAAAGAGCAAGATTTAGTATTAAAAACGTTTTTAGGCTGAGGTGAAGCTCTTGACAGCATGAGAAGAAACAAAAATAGTAGAAGAAACCAAAATAGAGTTTTGGAAGCTGAAATCAGGTGTTTGATGGGAGAAATGGTGTATGGAAATTTTCTCTCTGGTGCTTCTGCTGTTGTCCTGTTGATTGATGGAATGAAAACCTGGCCTCGAGCTCTGACTGAACCTCTTTGTTTTGTAGAGGAGCTCACATCGACGTGCGGAACAAGAAGGGCAATACTCCACTGTGGCTGGCAGCAAATGGGGGCCATCTAGATGTTGTCCAACTGCTAGTTCAAGCTGGAGCTGATGTAGATGCTGCTGATAACAGGAAAATTACTCCTCTTATGGCAGCCTTTCGAAAGGTAAAACATCCAGTTCAGCTTTGGTCTTAAATTCATAGTCTGGTCTGGGTTGGAAGGGACCTTGGGGATCCTTTAAGTTCAACGCCCCTGCCATGGGGCAGAGACACCTCCTGCTAGAGCAGGTTGCTCAAGGCAGTTAAAAAATAAGTATTTTGCAACAAATGCTTGGATTAAAGCAGCTGGCTTGATGGAAGATGCTCCTTGGAATGTCTTTGCCAGGGTCATGTCAAGGTGGTGCGTTACCTCGTGAAGGAAGTGAACCAGTTCCCTTCAGACTCGGAGTGCATGAGGTACATTGCCACCATCACTGACAAGGTAAGGCTGTGAGAAAGGAGAGGTAGTTGGAGGAGCAGCAGTGCTCTGACTCAGCCCTGGAGTCCCTCTTGTGAATGCTCTTCAGCTTCCTGCTGCACCAGACTGCAGCCCAGTGATGGTTCCCGCTGGTAATGTTCAGAAAGAACACTGCAAAAAATGGGAGCCTGTGGCCACAGCAGCTTTGTGCACCTCAGTGCTGTGAGAAGGGTAGTGAAGGGGGTGGGACTGGTTATCCATGCTGGTTTTCAGCTGTTCTCCCAGTTGCTCTGCTCTGCATTTCCTCCCTGTTGAGCAAACTTGTACTGAATTTGACAGCTTTGGCAGTGAGCTGGAGGTAACAGTGAATGTCTGCTTAAGGGAGTGTGAGCTGAAGTGTGAGAAGTCACCATCCTGTAAAAATGGCTCTGTCAGAAAGAAGACAAAATAGAATTGCCAGCAAACTGGTTTCTTTAATGTATTGAACTGCTGCTCTTCCTTGTGGAGCTTCAGTTTTGTTTGGTTTATTTCCATTTGGGTATGAAGAGAACCTTCTAGATTCAGAGAATGGGTCAGGTTGGAAGGTACCTTAAAAATCATCCAGTTCCAACCTCCTGCCATGGGCAGGGACACCTCCCACTAGCCCAGGTTGCTCAAGGTCTCATCCAGCCTGGCCTTGAGCATTTCCAGAGAGAGGGCATCCACAACCTCCCTGAGCAACCTGTGCCAGTGTCTCTCCACCCTCACTCTCAAGAATTTCTACCTAATCTCCAGTCTCAATCTGCCCTCCTCAAACCAGAGGGCATTTGAAGTCCTGCACAAGTAATGCACCAGTTGCTAATTTACCAGTGTGAGTTTGAGATCATACAGCCTCAGAACCCTGCAGGGTTACTTTTTCAAACAGATTTGGTGTGTTTTATTGTTCCAGGAGATGCTGAAGAAGTGCCACCTGTGCATGGAATCAATTGTTCAAGCCAAAGATAGACAGGCTGCTGAAGCCAACAAAAATGCAAGCATTCTTCTAGAAGAACTGGACTTGGAGAAGGCAAGTTGGAAGGGGATGGAGCTGGAAATGTTTCTTTGATCAGAAAATTCCAATTCAGTGTGCCTCCAAGATTCTGAGATTGGTGAAAGTAGGTATTAAAAGTGTAGGAGTATGTGGAGTTACCATGACTGGACTGTCCAGAGCTGGGCACCTCTGTTGCTCAGGTCATCTTTGAACTTTTAGACCCATTATTTGGAGAAATTGGTTCAAGAAGCTCTCCTGACTATTTCTTCTGGAATACTACTGTACAAAAAGTGGAGGTTTTGTAGATAATTTTGGCAAGTGCCTGACAGATGGGCATTTCCCAGTCATTGGGTTGTGAATTTGGGGTCTAAATCATGGTTTGTGTGTTAAATCTGTTAATAATGTTACTAGAAATCAGAGTGCTGTAGTAGGGATGAAATAAACAAAGTACAAGTCAGATAAGCAGAGGCTTTATCTTCAAGCCAGCTGAAACCCTTTCATCTTCTAATCTCTGGAAGGGAGGTGGGTGGTGTTTGGAGTGCACTGAGACACACAGGGTTACACCAGGAATCCTGAAAATGCTCCTTGGAAGCCTGTGGCTTAGGTTTCTGTGGTGCCTGTCCTCCGTTTCTGCACTAACCTGTTAAGAGGAGTGAGCAATCTGCTTAGACTAAGAGAATACATCCAAGATACAGCTGGGAGAGAACTGAGCTTCTGGTTTGGAAATAATCTTAGTCCAAAATGCAGATTCTAGGCATCAGCAGCGCTTGAGGTGATTGGGGAACCTTGTCAGAACTGTTCTGTGCTTGACTTGCAGCTAAGGGAAGAAAGTAGGAGACTGGCTTTGGCTGCCAAGAGAGAGAAAAGGAAGGAGAAGAGAAGGAAGAAGAAAGAAGAACAGAGACGAAAACTAGAAGAAATAGAGGCAAAAAACAAAGAGAATTTTGAACTGCAAGCTGCTCAGGAGAAAGAGAAGCTAAAAGCTGAAGGTCATTTGAAATATTTGCCTTCTGTTTAGAACATGGCCTTGATTTTGTTCCCAAACAGTGATGATAATGACTGGTGGAAAAACTGGAAATGCCAAGCATGCACCATTCCCCTCTTAGCCAGCAAAACCTGGTGGGGCTGTGGGTTGGGGCAGTGACTGGTGTGCAGTGCTGCTGGGACAGTCAGTGAGAGACAGGGAAGGAGACCTGTCACTGTTCTTTTTTCTGTTCTTTCATGTGTTTGTGTCCCCTGATGGCTTGCAAAGTGCCTTCCCTGTCCAAATTCCACTGCACGTTTGGTTCAGTTGTTCCAAGGAAAGAAAGGAATTCTGTGAGTTAGCAGAAGCAGGGGGAGAGGCTCCATAGTGTGACATCTAGCATGGCTTTACAGCTTGAGTTTGCACATTTCTTGGAGTCCTGTAAAACTGCTCAAGAGTCATTCAGTAGGACAGATGTGATTTGGAAGACAAAGCCACAGAAGCTTCCTCCAGCCTTTAATGGTTGGACTCTCACAGAATCTTAGAATGCTTTGGGTTGGAAGAGACCTTAAAGATCATCCAGTTCCAACCCCCTGCCATGGGACACCTCCTACTAGCCCAGGTTGCTCAAGGCTGGCCTTGAACACCTCCAGGGAGGGGGCAGCCACAGCCTGCCTGGGCAACCTGTGCCAGTGTCTCCACCCTAACTGCTAAGAATTTCTTCCTCATCTCCAGCCTCAGCCTCCCCTCTTCCAGCTCAAAGCTATTGCTTCCCATCCTGGCAGTCTCAACCCTGGTCAAAAGTCCCTCCCTAGCTTTCTTGTAGGCCCCTTCCTAAAGGTCTTGCTCACCCAAGACAATTCCATGAGTTTAAGCCAGCTAAACTGCTCCTATTTCTCTCCCTCTTCCATCAGATGATCCCGAGGTCCCAATGGAGCCTCCCAGTGCTACCACTACAACCACCATAGGTATATCAGCAACTTGGACGACGTTAGCAGGCTCCCACGGGAAGAGGAACAACACCATCACCACAGCCAGCTCCAAAAGGAAAAACAGGAAAAACAAAGTCACCCCTGACAACGTTCAGATCATTTTTGATGATCAGCTCCCAATCTCCTACAGCCAACCAGAGAAGGTGAACGGGGAATCGAAGAGCAGCAGCACGAGCGAGAGTGGGGACAGTGACAACATGAGGATCTCCAGCTGCAGTGATGAGAGCAGCAACAGCAGCCACAAAAGTGACAATCATTCCTCCACGACCGGTACCAACACGCAGAGCAACAAAAAGCAGCCCTCAGTTCTTGTCACTTGTCCCAAGGATGAGAGGAAGGCAGTCACTGGCAAGTCAACCATCAAGTAAGTTGTCCTGACCACACGTGCCACTCGAAGGTGTCTGTTGCCCAGTGTTTTGAGTGTTGTGTCCTTGTCTTTGTGGATTTGCATTCTTAAATCAGTTGGTAGGAAGGGGATGAGGCAGTGTCCTTGCTGTAGTGTGTACAGACCTGTGTAGTGTGGATCTGAACTCAGCAGATTGTTCTGAAACCAGAACCATTGTGCCGGGGGAGGGTTAGGTTGGACATCAGGAAAAAAATCTTTTCTGCAAGAGTGGTCAGGGATTGGCACAGGCTGCCCAGGGAGGTGGTCACCATCCCTGGAGATGCTCAAGACAGTGTGGCCACGGCACCTGGGGACATGGTTTGCTGGCTATGGAAGTGTTGGATTAATGCTTGGGCTCCGTGGTCTTAGCTTCTCCAACCCAAACCATTTCACGATTCACTTTGGAGATGCAAGCATCTCAGTTGAAGCAGCTTCTTAACAACATGGTGCTTGCTTGCCAGAAGAAGAGGAATGGCCTTGTGGGGCTGGAAAATGGGCAGTGTTCAAACAATCTTCTATTTTTGTGTGTTTTTTCTTCTGCTGCATGATGACAACATTCCATTTCTTTCCAAGGCTGTCTGAAGTTATGAATGAGGTGACGAGTAACTCGTTGTCTACGTGCACAAAGTCTGGGCCTTCTCCCCTTTCTTCTCCAAATGGAAAGCTAACCATTGCTAGTCCCAAACGTGGTCAGAAAAGGGAAGAAGGATGGAAGGAAGTTGTCAGAAGGTAAACAAAACGTTCCCCTAACTCCCTCTCGTTGATGTCTTCCTTCAGAGTGTTTATCCACCACAGAACCGTGAGCTGCCAAGAGGTGCAGCAAGCACCTGCTGTGTGCTGGCCTCTGCAGAAAGCCTCTAAGGAAGCTGTTAGGTGTTCCTCATCAAGCACCTGAGCATCTCTGCAGGAAGTCCCCTCCTGGGGCATGATGCTGTTGGGAAGACGGGGTCCTAAGTCAGTAATGAAACAGCCTCACCCACTTGCCCCCCAGCCTTGCTCTGCTGTCAGCTGAAGAGCTAGCCTGGCTTCACAGGCAGAGCCCCGGAGAGAGGGGAGCAGTTCAGGTCCCACAGCAGAGCAATCTGCTCAGCTTGGAGCAGACACACCTGGCACGTGTGGACATGGCACTTTGGGTAGTGATAAGACAGGGTGGGGAATGGAGCAAACCTAGAGGTGAGTAGATTCAGATTGGATGTTAGGAAGGAATTCTTCACCATGAGGGTGGTGAGACACTGAACAGGTTGCCCAAGGAGGTGGTGGAAGCCTCATCCCTGGAAGTTTTTAAGGCCAGGCAAAGCTGATCTAGTCTGAGGTGTCCCTGCCAATGGCAGACGGGTTGTAACTGAATGATCCTTGAGGTCCCTTCCAACCCTGACAGTTCTGTGGTTGGTGAGGTTGGACTCAGTGATCTTGGAGGTCTTCTCCAACTGCAATGGTTCCATGATTCTGTGATGTGGTACAGCCCTCTTTGGGGTTACTAAATGACCTTCTTTGAGCAGACCTGATCAGGTGTCACAAAACTTCTGGTCCCTAGGTGGAATCACGACCGCTAACAACACAGTTCTGCCCTGCCTGCCCACTGCTCTGTGCCATGGAAGCATTTTCCACTTAACATTGTTTCTTTTCTGTACAGATCCAAGAAGGTTTCTGTGCCATCAACTGTGATTTCCAGAGTCATTGGCAGAGGAGGCTGCAATATCAATGCCATCCGTGAATGCACAGGAGCCCACATAGACATTGACAAGCAGAAGGACAAAACCGGGGACAGAATCATCACCATAAGGTAGGCAGGCTGCTGCCCTCGCTTCTTCCTGGGGGGAGCTGAAGTTTTCAATCTGAGCTTTTTAAATGATTGTCAGCAGCAAGAGCATGCTTCAGGCTGCAGAGTTACTTTTTTATCTCCTAGCATGGCTATTAGGGTACTATTCTTTATGTAATGATATCAGTTACTGGATATTAGGAACGATTGGCTCCTAGCAAGGGTTCTTGGGCACTAGAATGGGCTGCCTAGGGAGGTGGTGATGGAGTCGTCATCCCTGGAGGGATTTCAGAGAGGCATGGATGTGGTGCTGAGCGACATGGTTTAGTAGCAGTGGTGGGATTGTGAGCTCTAGGTGAGAGGTTGGACTCGATGATCTCAAAGGTCTCTTCTAACCTCAGCAGTTCTGTGGTTCTGTGGCAGAAGTCAGGCTGGCTGATATGCTGAAGGTACTTCAGTGTGTTTGTAAGTGCTTTAGATGCACTTTTCATAGATTCCCAGGATGGTTTGGGTTGGACAGGGCCTTTAAAGATTTCCCTTCCTTCCTTCCTTTCCAAAGAGGTGGCACAGAGTCAACCAGACAGGCCACGCAGTTGATCAACGCCCTGATTAAGGACCCCGATAAGGAAATCGACGAACTCATCCCAAAGAACCGCTTGAAAAGCTCGGCTGCCAACTCCAAAGTAGGCTCAGCGACACCTGCCGCCACCACAGCTGCTAACAGCTCCCTCGTGGGCATCAAAGTGACCACGGTGGCCGCTTCCTCGGCATCCCAGACTGGCTCGGCGCTGGCCGTGCCTGCCATCTCCTCAGCATCCACCCACAAAAGCATCAAGAACCCGGTGACCAACGTGCGGCCTGGCTTCCAGGTGTCGCTGCCGCTGGCGTACCCTCCTCCGCAGTTTGCACACGCCTTACTGGCTGCTCAGACCTTCCAGCAGATCCGTCCGCCCCGCCTGCCCATGACGCACTTCGGAGGTACTTTCCCGCCGGCTCAGTCCACCTGGGGTCCGTTCCCCGTCAGGCCCCTGAGCCCCGCAAGAGCAACCAACTCGCCGAAACCTCACATGGTGCCTCGCCACAGCAGCCAGAACAGCAGCGGTCCTCAGGTGAACTCAGCGACTTCTTTGACGACCAGTCCCACAGCTACGACGAGTTCAGTGGCTTCCACC
>VWYK01034469.1:0-24065 GCA_013399775.1 Semnornis frantzii | reverse complement strand
AGCCTTTCCTCATATGACAGATGCTCTAGTCCCTCCACCATCTGAATGGTCCTGTGCAGGACTTTCTCCAGTATGTCTATGTCTCTCTTGTACAGAGGAACCTAGAAACCGGACCCAACACTCCACATGTGGACTCATCAGTGCTAAGCAGAGGGGAAGGATTACTGAGCATGCCAAACACTGTGAACTAAAACCTCCAGGGGTGAGCATGTAAGGGCTGGCTGATGGAACTATACACAAGCGAGAGGCTGCCAATGCCAGTCATGTGGTGAATGGACAGCCATTAGCGTCAAAGCAGCATGTCTCTGTGCGGCTACTCTCTCAGCTTAACCAAACTCTCTGACACTGCTAGTATATTAACTCTTCTACTCTCTGCCATAATCATTCTGAATTTTTATTTTCTTTTTCCTGTTTCTCTCCATACTCTTTACAGGGCTTCATGGAAAGGAAATGTATATCAATGTCTAGAAGAAAGGAAGTAGCTGGAACTAACTACAATGTATCAGGAAGAACACACCTGTAGTATATAAAGATTGTGATTTCCCTTTCCTAAGATACTTTTGTGAATGGAAGTCAAACATGTGCTGACCTTTTTTGCTATTACATCAGTCAGAAAACACATCTGCTGGGCTGTCTGCAGTCAGTACAAATAGGGTTTGTTGTGTTTTCTCAAAGACAACACAATGTATTTTTTCCTTAACATCATCTTGAAATGCTTCGCCTGGAAATATTCCTAATCATTCAGACTGAGGGAAACAGTAAATACACACTATTTTAAAATGATAAATGTTTGGTAAATGATAAAATTTGGTAGCATTGTAAGCACTTCCCAACACACAAGGTGTCAGAATCTACAATCTGCATCACTACCACTCTTACATATAATACTTGATTCACAGATTCCCACAGTAGTCTTCTCACCCACATAAAACTAAGGATTACCGAGGATAATTGTCAGGGCTCCTGTATTTCAGATGAACATATTAGCTGATGTACATCCTTGTCTTTCTATGACATTTTCATAGCTCACCATGTTAGTTCACATGTAATGAAGTCTACTCAGTTCTTACATCAGCACCTCATTGACTTTGCTTTTAATTCACAGAATAACAGAATCATTTAGGTTGAAAAAGACCTTCAAGATCACTGAGCCAAGTATTTTTTAACTCATAAGCGAAAATATAAGGATACAGAGGTGTCTCAGTAAAACACAGCTACCCCACAAAGGAAGAAACTTCACTGTGCACTTTCAGCTCTTCCACTAACAGGGCACATGCTTTTCACTTTACTATACACACTTGTTAGTTTCTATTTCAAATTACTCCAAGACATGCAGTCAGAGAGCACTCTGGATGCTGTTGATATGACAAAGTTCTCTTGTGGAGAAAGTCAGAAGACAGCATTTGCTGTTTGTAAGCAAGCTGGATATTTAATATGCATCGACTCATCTGAAAACAATAGGAGAAATTAGAGATCTTTGGGTACTGAAAACTGAATTATAGAAGTTGTGGGTTTTGACTACATATATAGAGGCATAGAACTTCCGTTACTTAAGTGATCCGCTACACTTTCTTCCCAGAGGGGAAGACACAAAGATCACAACTCAGAGTGTGAGGTGGATTTTCACCCTGGAAGAAAGATTACCCCTCTTACCATACATGTAGTCTCCATAACAGGCTGCACAACCACTTTACCTGTGTATCCCATAGCATATGTCCTTCTCAGGTTTCAAATTAAGTGACCATATTTCACATTCACTTTTAAATCTTTCCTTATTCTATGCTGATAGACCAAAACCCAAGTTGAAGTGCATGGCTAGAAAGTAACCCCCTCTGCAGAACAGAAGGCGACCCTGATGAATTGCACAAAGCTCCTCAAAGGCTGCATTCCCCCTCCCTCCCATTTCACTGCCTGGATCCCTTTGTTTGGTAAAATAGGTCAGCACTCATAAAAAACACCCCTCCAGGGCTGACAGCCTCACATGACCACAGCAGCCAGCTGTAAGGAATACCAGTGCTAACATGGAAACAGCTGATTCACACAACTTGCATGAGACATGGAGAACAGAAATAACACATTGAGACCAAACTAAGAAAAGAGATAACAAAATGAGTCAGAAAAACATGAATGTGTATTTCCCATCTCAGGGCTCTAGCAATCCTGAAAAAAAATTGACAGGCTCTAAAAATATCTAGCGGCACAAAACTGGTGTCTTCAGAGGAAGCTAAATAGGGGATACTATGATCCTGGTCAGTACAACATAACCTCCGACTAATAATGTAATTCAGTATGGTTAACAGCTCTGTCCTGACCTTAAGATCCTCTGTAGATATGCAACCCCTACATCCTTTCTCTTCTGTATTGCCAAGGATGCAAGTCATGTTTTTGAAGTGATTTCTTCTGGAAGAAGTTAAGTGATAGCAACTGCAGTCTTAAAATGGTTTAAATACACTAATCCTTTCAAGGGAAAATGACAGATGCACTTTACTGCTCCATCCAGGTACAGAGACTAAAACATCAAAAATTGTTATGGGACCAGGGTCAAGGCCTCACTCATGTGCTTCCAAAACAAAGAATAACGTGCTGCCTAGTGTTAATTTATTTTATTTTTTTAAAGGGAACTGAAATCTAATATCTGGCTTGAGATCAGAGACAACAGCTCAGCAGGAAACCCACTTGGTTGAAGATGATAACTAGTGAAAGGAAATGTCTTTCCAACACTTTTTTCAGATTCCTTGTTGCTTGAAAGAAAATTAAAAAAAAAATAAAATATTAAAAATCACATCCTGTACTTTCCCCAAACTAAGTCTTTATATGACCTAATACTGGACATGCAGCTTGTTCCAAGATTCAAGACATTGAGCTTGGCTCCTCAGAGACTGGCAGCATTTAGTCATCCCATTGCACCCAGTAGACACTGTTTAAAGGGCACACCTCAGTAGAGTAAGTGCAACAACCACTGTTATGCAGCTCACAATAGTAAGTTACACAAGATTTCTGCTGGCTCTGCACTTTGCAAGGTTAGGTGTCTCTGTGCCAATAACTCACTTAAAAACTCAGGTTTCAAACTCTAAATAAATCTTTGCTGATTTTGAACTGAATTAATCATATATATATGCAGTACTGCAAGAAAGTGAGATATACCTTAAGCACACAGACAAGCATCAAAAGAGCTCTGAAGAAGACAGTTCTGGTTCAGAGGCATTACCTAGAGATTCTCTTGTAAACAAATTATTTTAGCCAATTAGCTGGCTACAAAACTACCGACCATGATGCTAATGGAAAACCAGATCCTGCTGTAAAATACCTGAGTAGTACACACAGGAAAGACTTCTATCTGTTCATCAAAGTAGAGCTATCATTTCAAATGAGATATACAGGAATCTCCACTCTGAGGAAATTTCTGTTTTTCATAAACACCTGTACTGAGTAGTTGAGTGGAATTAGCATTGTGCTAATCGGTATACTTCCTGTTACCACATAAACTTCTGAACTCTTGTAGTACTGAAAACCTTAGTTTTTAAGCTAAGGGGCACAATCAGTTTTTATATGTATCACATGGTAAAAGTCAGAACAGTGTCAAGGTTCCTGCTATCCTTTGAAAACAAATGTTTTCAGAACTACTGATGAGTGTAGAAACTTAGTTCAGCAGTTTCATAGAGAATTTTCAAAAAATATAATAGTGGAAAACTATTTCTGCCAAAATACACTGACACACAAGTTCCTCAGGATGTTACCAAATCATATCACTACGTACCTTCTGCTTTTGTGTAAACTGAGATGTTTCCATTTACCAAGCCAGCAAACAAGTATTGAGACATATACGTTAAGCTCATAACAGTTGATTTTTCCGGAGTGAAGAAGTGTTGAAGTCGAATTTTCTTTGAGCCTTGGCAACTTTTGTAAATAGAAATGCTAAAAATAGAAGCAAGAGAAAATAAATGTGAAATTATGTTTTATTTAGTCCTTATTAGAATATGCACAAAAGACATTTAGAATACTAGAGGAAGAAAATATTTTCTCCTCCAATTCATAGGAAGATGAGTATGGAAAGGAGTACCTAGATCATCCGAAATGTCCATTTAGACAATCTGCAATTACTTAACATTAACATGTGAGAACACTTTTCATATTATCTGGAGAAACCTTTATTTAACAAAGAACCATAATAAAAATTCTGCTCAAATTCCTTATTATGGGTCTACTCAACGCTTTCTATTCATTAAAAAAAACATAAAATAATGGATTAAGTATTACTTGGGAGAACCACAGAAAAGAGAAGAGTAACAGACAGCAACTACACCTAAAATTCCCACAATTCCTACAGATTATTACCATGGTATGTAAGGAATATTGAAGAGTTAAATCTGGAATTAATTGCACTTGGCAAGTAAAGATGATCAGTGCAATTAGATGATAGAATTTCTGAAAAACAGCATTTTGCTTGGAGAATGTTCACCTTCATTTATACCAGTTAGAAACACCTTCCAAACTAAAAAGTTACATACTTAAGCCTTCACTAGGTATAGCAAAATCTGTTTGCTTACTGACTTAAATGTAGCTTTGTTTGTCAGTATAAATGAAGTGATGACTCAGTAAGGTCACCAGTTCAAACACAGCAAAACAACTCATGTCAATAGCATAAGAAATCCTACAAAATATAACAGTGTAGATAGTTCATTGGTTCCTTGCAAACACTTAATCATCCTGAAAAATTTCCAAAACCTAAATATTATGTTACAATATTATAAAGTAAAATTTGTATTTTTCAGATATGATGTATGGTGAATTAACCTTCTTTCATCAAAGACTGCATTATTTTAATTTCAAATACTACATGGTGTCTTTTAAAATCTTGCAGGGTGCATTTTTTCCTTAATATAAGTGGAAAGGGTAAGTTGAGGTCGCTAATATCACACAGCTACTTCTTTAAAAAGAAAACATTTTCTTGGAAGCATCTCACACAATTTTCCTATAGAATAATAAACCTAATGAACAAATCATACACAAAATGAGAATCACCTTCCTTCTTCTGTGCCAAGGCAAATAGTAGGCACATTAGAAGTTTTTGCAAGAACATTTTCAGAGTCAACAGCCTTGTTTTGCTCTTTGAGTTTCTCCTCCTCTGGTATGTAGACCATGCAGAGAATCCGTGATTCCACATTGAAGCACTCAATAACCTTGGGGCTGGAGTTTTGAAATGAGACTATTGCGATCTGGCCCATCTGATTAGTACAGTTGCCAATCTGAAGTGGAAAGAGGAAGGAGAAAAAATAAAACCAAAACTGGTACATGTCCCCAGGAAGATCAGCACTAACAAGAAGGAATAATTGCAATGTTAATTGAAACACATGCATGTTATATGCATGAATATGAGTTTTCATACATTAAGACATAAACAAGAACATAATTCAGTACAAATACAAGCAATTTCAGAACATCATATTTACTAAATTCCATTGTATACCCACAAAAAGTTATTTCTTTTCTGAAAAGAGCAATATTATGGCCTACTGTGTTGGCCAACTCAGCTGTATATCCGTAACATAATGCAATTACGAGAAGTAGCTTTGTAATACATTATTTTTATTCCAGGGGCCTACAGGAAGGCTGGGGAGGGACTATTGACAAAGTCTTGCAATGACAGGACTAGGGGCAGTGGGTTTAAACTGGCAGAGGGGAGATTTAATCTGGATATTAGGAGGAAGTTCTTTACAGTGAGGGTGGTGAGACACTGGAACAGGTTGCCCAGGGAGGTTGTGGTTGCTCCCTCCCTGGAGATGTTCAAGGCCAGGTTGGACTAGGCCTTGAGTGACCTGTTCTAGTGGGAGGTGTCCCTACCTATGGCAGGGGGTTGGAACTAGATGATCCTTGAAGTCCCTTCCAACCTTACCCTTCCGTGATTCTATTTTAATAGCAAATCTTCTAATTTATCTCAGATTCTCTTAAAACTGGTAATATTGCTGAAGCCTGTCCTTTGCTCAGTAACGGGTCTACAAATAAATGCTTTGTCCCAACAGAAAGAGGGATTAATATAATCCCTTTTATAAACTTGCTGAGACAGGATTCTAGAACTTCTCCCTGATCCAGAACTAAGTATCATCAATAACTCCACAAACCTGTACATTCTGGGGATCCAGGAAGAGTGAAAAGAGAAGTATCTGCCCAAGCAGCAGTAAGCATTTTTATACAGTAACTCTTGGTGTTTGTATGAAATGAAAAAGGAAAGCAGAGAAAAAACGAACATTTTGTGGCGGTAGAAAGATTTTATTAGTATATATTTGTGATGACTGCTTACAAACCGCAAAGACAGAAAGAAGTTATATGGGTCACCCTGAAAAAGGGCAGTGAAAAAGGCTACTGTTTATATCTACTTTTAACTCAAAGGTCTCCTTAAAATTTCCGCATTGTAGTAGGAAGAAAACCTATTGACATAATTTTTTTCTTTTAAAATTATTCTTATTGTAAACAAAAAAACCCAACCCAAACCAATATCAACAACAAAAAAACCCACCACCAAAACCAGATCAGAAATGCCCCAGTATTGGTTATTGCACTTTGTCTTATGGAATATCTACATATTTGGGGTCATAACGATATGCCAGATAATTGTTTGGGTTTTTTCCCCATATGTACAGACTTCGACAGGTTATTTACGGTTAAAATATTTTGAAAATGTGGAAATAAACAATAGAACAGTGTATAGAACAAGCTTCTTTGGGTTTTAGTAGCCCTCATTATAAATTAGCATGTAACTCACTTCTGAATGTGTTCAGCACTTTGGAATTGGTTCTGTGCCACACTAACACTTACAGAAATGACACCCTACAGAGAACAGTGAGACTACATGAACAAAATTCTTAGCTATCTTTTATAAAAGTACATCTTCAACCAAACAAACAAATAAACAAAACAAAACAAAAAAAAATAGAGACAACTGAAGTTTTATTTCATATCCATACTTTGCAGAGAAACAGGAACTTTTAATGGTTACACTTACCCAAAGAAAACCATGTTCCATGGCACAGGAATCTGATGCCATTTCACCAGAGAGGTACAGTTCAGGATTATAAACAGCACATTCAATCTTCAAAGAAAGGAAAAGCACACAATTACCGCATTAAAATGATATGCCTGTTTCTGCCTAACGTATCCTTAAATGCTTTAGTTAATCACAGACTATCAAAGAATCTCAGAAGGCAAGAAGTTAGTCTGCTCAGCTTCCCACTTGCACACTCACCCGCACGTGTGTTGTTCCCAACACAATGCTCATTTACTCTTACAGACATAAAAAAAAAAAATTAAAAAAAAACCCCACAAATTCTGTAGCTGATCTGTTCATGTGTTTCAAGTGTTTATTAAGTTTTTCCAAATACTCAACTTAATGCCACCCTTGCTGTAATTGTTATTCTGTTGCTTCTCACCTCAGCCACCAAGTACTTCCCTTTCAGCAGCGTCCTTTTACACATAATGATGATACGTGTCATGATTCTGCCAGGATCTTCTTTAGACTAAATTAATATTATCACTTATTTGAATTTAAAATATTTTAAAATTATTTGTTTATTTGTTTATTTAAATTCTTGGTTACTGTCACTTTTCCAACTGGTATCTCTCCATCAGATAAATCAGCTTCATGTACTTGAGAGTGCAGAACCTTTTCATCGGAGTGCACTGCTCTAGTAGAGCTGTTAGCACTACATCATGATTAACCTCTTCTGAAGCTTATTTGTACATGTCTCATTGACTATTTTGTCTTTGTAATAATATTACATTCTCAAACAATTAACAGATTGTTGGTTAAGACCAACTCAACTACCTCCTCAATCTGTACTTGTGAAGCTCTTTACTCCCGCCTGAGCATACCAGGTTTCAGTCCTACTGCCTGTCATCCTTGGTTTTTTTCCACTCAAATTATTTCTCCAGGCACTTTACTCACTTTGAATGCTAATGCTGTCATCCACAACACCAATATTCACTCCCAACTTTGTGTCATCATGTCACTGTCAGTAAATTAATAACCATACTCATGATTTTATCACTTACGAAAAACATGAAAGTTACACCAGACTCAGTATGTATATTTAAGTCCATTTCAACTCTGAAAGTCATTCATAGAATTAACCAGGTTAGAAGAGACTCTCAAGATCATCCAGTCCAACCTATCACAAGCCCTAGCCAATCAACTAGACCATGGCATTAAGTGCCTCATCCAGTCTTTTCTTGAACACCTCCAAGGATGGTGACTCCATCACCTCCCTGGGCAGTCCATTCCAATGCCAATCACTCTCTCTGTAAAGAACTTTCTCCTAAAATGCAGCCTAGACCTCCCCCAGCACAACTTGAGACTGTGTTCCCTCATTTTTTTGCTGGTTTCCTGGAAGAAGAGACCAGCCCCCACCTGGCTACAATCTCCCTTCAGGTAGCTGTAGACAGCAATGAGGTCACCCCTGAGCCTCCTCTTCTCCAGGCTAAACAACCCCAGCTCCCTCAGCCTCTCCTCACAGGGCTGTGCTCCAGGCCCCTCACCAGCTTCCCTGCCCTTCTCTGGACACAGTCCAGTACCTTAACATCTCTCTTGGACTGAGGGACCCAGAACTGGACACAAGGTGTGGCCTGACCAGTGCTGAGTACAGGGGAAGAATAACCTCCCTTTTCCTGCTGGCCACACTGTTCCTGATACAGGCCAGGATGCCACTGGCTCTCCTAGTCACCTGGACACACTGCAGGTTCATGTTTAGGCAGCCTACTATCTACCAGTACCCCTAAGTCTCTCTCTGCCTGGTTGCTCTCCAGTCACTCTGTCCCCAGCCTGTAGCACTGCTTGGGGTTGTTGTGGCCAAAGCGTAGAACCTTGCACTTAGCCTTGTTGAATCTCATTGGCCTCTGCCTATGCCTACCCATCCAGACTGATCAGGTCCCTCTGCAGGGCCCTCCTACCTTCCAACAGATCAATACCTGCTCCTAACTTGGTGTCATATGCAAACTTAGTGATGATGGACTCAATCCCCTCATCCAGATCACCAATAAAGATATTGAACAGGATCAGGCCCAGCACTGATCCCTGGGGGACACCACTAGGGACTGGCTGCCAACTGGATGTGGCACCATTCACCACCACTCTTTGGGCCCAGCCTCCAGCCAGCTCTTGACCCATATAAGAGTGAATTGGTCCAAGCCACAAGCTGCCAGTTTTGCCAGGAGCTTGTTGTGGCAGATGGTGTCAAAGGCTTTGCTGGAGTCCAGGTAGACTACATCCACAGCCTTCCCTGCATTCACCAGGAGGGTAACCTGATCATAAAAGGAGACCAGGTTGGCCAGGCACATCTCTGAAAGCAGACATTTTTATGAGCAGACATTTTTATGAGCTGACACGGATTTCTGCTTTCCCTCATTTCCCTATTATCTGTAGCAGAGCTCCCTAGAGCGTATGTAAACACTTCAAAACATAGAAAAGCACCTCATAACTATGCATAGAATAAGAAGGGTTATGATGAGGTGTGATGCTACATTTTTAGACAAGACTTTCCATAATTCACAGCAACGTTCTCATCTCTGACACCAATGTCATTATATTGCAGTATTAGAGACAATTTGGATGGTATTGACTTAGATAACTTCACCATAACCCAGCCACATTACCTCCCAACAGTGAACAATTACTGGGAAAAACAAAACAAGGGGAAAAAAAAAAACAATCAGGCAGAAGTGGAGCCAAGCTTCTTACACCCTGTAAGCTGCAGGTTACTTTTGAGCCTCAAATAAACACTTGGAAATCTCAAGACCAATTCAAAATTCCCAGCAGTTCTGTTTTCATTGAGTGATGATCTTACATCTGGAAGCGAATGTCATACTATATAAATGTAAACACTAAATTCCTTAGTGCCTCAAAGTACTGAAGTCATTCCTGCAGCCTTCTTAGACCTTCCATTGCTACTGGTCTTACACCAAGGCACTAATTCAAGAGAGGTAATAGATGTGAAGAGTATTTTTCAGCAGTTATATCCCGACAAGAAAATTGCAATTGTATTCTCATAAAAATTCCATTCACCTTAAACTCCTGTTGCTTGGCCATCATAACTGGCATGCATCTAACAAGCAGAGGATGTTTCTCCTTTTTGATTTGATTCCCATCATCTTCTACACAGAACCAACCTAACAGGTTATCCTCTGCTGTAGTAGAAAGAACAAACATCAAACATCCCAGATACTTTCACTGAATAATTGCTTACACCTCTACAGGAATAGAATTCTGTTAGGATTGGTTAATACTGATCAGGTTGTTCTTGTGTCATGTATGCATAAATGACAACATAAAATTATAAGCAAAATTTTAATATAGCAATTTCATACACATTAATAATGAAAAAAAAGGACACCTTACACTAGCTAAATGTTAAGTGTATTCTCTTGAAGATCTCATCAGTATTGATTACACATCAAGTTTCTCCTCAGACTCTATCAAATCTTTGTTTTGCAAATAGCATTTCTCTGCCTGTGTGACATCACTAATAATAATTGGAAAGATCCTCCACCTGAACGATAGAGACATCCATTCTCTCTTCTTCTCTTTTTGTCATTTTGCCTGTCTTCAACCAGATACCATAAAAACACTGCATTTTCAGGGTCTGATGGTGAAAACTTGATTTCTACCTAGTACATATCCTCAATGCTTCTCAGCATGGGCATTCAAAATTTGAAGTATCTTTGAACATCTCTGCAACCTGTGCAAACACAGGAGACTAATAACATCACAGAACAGCACTTTAAGAGTGGAACAATAAGGAATCCTCCAGTGAAGACTACAGATGTACATTAAAATAAAAACCAAAACACCAAGACACTCCCCCCCAAAATCTTGAGTCTTGCATATCAAACTACAGAAATATTGCATTATATTAAAAACTACTCCCACAAGTTTATTTCAGGCTCAGAAAATTAAACAACTGAGCCTAACAGCTTTACTGATATCTCTTAGCTAAAGTCGCTCTGAACTAACACTGAGAAATTTTGGTCTGAAGTTCAAATTTTTAAACATTCATAAGATTTGAAGAAATAAATTTATAATAAAGTAACTTCCTCACTTGTCTCTCCTGTAGTGTATATCATTCTTGCTGATTTACATGTCATAATTAGCAACATCTACCACAGACATCATTAAAGTACTGTAGCAATTAACATTTCTTCATAATGAAGCTTCCACCCTAACATCATTACTTTGTAGCAACACATAATCATTACTATTGCAGTTTTAAGTTCTGTAGGTAGATTGTCTCAAAAAAGAATTTTCTAAAAGCTAATTAAGAAAAATTACACTGTACACTGAGAGCTATCTTAACTTGATAGGAAATTTAAGTAATTAAGAATTACCAAGAGCTAGTTTAGCCATCTGTAAATTGTTGATCCAAGACTGTTTGATGGCAGGGGTAAATGTATTGAACACAGCTGTAAAGAAAGTAGGGCGCCCAGACCTGCAAGTCAAAAAAAAAAAGAAGCCACTCTGAATGCACTGAATACAAGGTACAATCCAAGCTAGAAATGCTGAGCAAAATGAAATTTCATTATTAATACTCAGACAAAGACACAGCTCTGATAGAAGCATGCAGGCTATGCTATGAATCATAGACCTATTGAGGTTAGAAGAGACCTTTGGGATCAAGTCCAATCACAGTCCCACCACTACTGCGCTAAGCTACTCCCACTGCACCACGTCCCTAAGCATCACATCCATGCATCTTTTAAATACCTCCAGGGATGGTGACTCTACCTTCTCCCTGGGCAGCCTGTTCAAATGCCTGATAACCCCTTCTGTGAAGAAATATTTTCCAAATATTCAACCTGAACCTCCCCTGGAACAACTTGAGGCCATTTCCTCTTGTTCACTTGTTGCATGTGAGAAGAGTCTGACTCCCACCTTCTTCCAACCTCCTTTGAGGTAGTTACAGAGGGCAACGAGGTCTCGGCCTCCTCTTGTGAAGACTAAACCTGTTTCCTCATGAGACTTATGTTCAAGGCCTTTCACCAGCTTAGTTACTCTTCTCTGGATATGCTCCAGCATCTCAATGTCTTTCTTGTAGTGAGGAGCCCAAAACGGAACACAATATTTGAGGCGTGGCCTCATCACATATGCTGGTCACATTCCTAGACCTGCTGTGTGGCATGTGCCACATATGCCTGTCTTCCTACACTTCACATGGAATGGTAGGAGAAAAACACCCTCCTTTGGGGAGGAATGTAACTCTGGCTGTTTCCTATTAGCTGTCATTGCCACAGTTCCTCTCTTACTTCTCGACTCTGGAATGCAGGACCAAAGAGTCAACAAGAAACTGCAATGCTCTCCTGGAATCTTCCAAGATTCATTGTGGTATGAAAGCAGAACAAAGGCTAACTGAAGAGACAGAGGAAGCAGAAGAGCTACAGATTCCCAAATCCTCCTTGGTACATCTATGCCTAATACACAAACCCGTTTTGAAAATCTGTAATCACAAGGACTACTGACTTGTCCTGTTTTCCTGAGAGTTGCAGCTGAATTCTACAGCGATCTGCTGCTCTGATTTCATCTTCTTTTTTCAAAATCAGTTTTTTTATAGCTGAGGTCCAGTTGTCTGCTACAGATTGGTTTAAGTTCTGAAAAATTAAAAAAAAGTTATGAATCACTGCCATTCTACTGGTAGATTTCCAACAGGATAAGGTGGTCTCGGCGTATAACAAACAAGTCATGCCACCTTTGCCTCATTAGTCCACAGTTTAATCATGAATAATGTATTTGTAAACACATTTCAAAAATATCTGCAAAAAGATCTGCTAGCATATTTTATATGATGATTTAATCTCACATTGCTCAGTGTTTGAAGATACACAAGTGACATTCCTAAGCATCTGTCAGAGTAAGAAATGTAAATTTGTATCAGGTGCATGCACAAATCCTGTTTCTAAAGAAAATCTCATGAAAACATTTACAGATCACACTGCCAATATGCTTTTGTCCAAATCCTTGAGACAAAATGTTTACAGAGCCATAATGAAAACTGTCTTTGTGGCTGGAATCTGGTTAATTATGACACTGAAACAATTTCAGCCTGTGCTGGCAGACAGAAGTTGAAAACTCTGCCTAAACAAACATAAAGCATGTAAACCAAAAGGCAAAAATAAAAAAGCACATTTTTTGTCTTTAGACTACTGAAAACTCTTTGTGAAATTTGGTGTTAAAGTACTGTATCTGTTTGTCAGAATGCAAGTTAAATAAAAGGGATGTGAACAGAACTAAAACAAATTAGTTTAAAAATTCCTCCAAAAATCCTGTTACAGTTTTGTAATTTATATTCGGTTATAAAGCACAGCTCTCCCTAAAGCCAGGATTATGGAGCTTGGATGGGCATCAAGAGCATCCTCCAAATAACCATGCTCCTACTACCTTGTCTAATTGCAAGAATCTGATTTCTTAAGCTCAAAAGTAATTCTACTTCCATAAAAGCTTATCAGTTCCTGAGCAAATGCAGACACTTGTAATATCTACCTACACTTAAAAACAGTAAAGAAAAACAAGATTAGAAAGACAGCTATAATCTACTTACAATGCTAGGAGTTAACAGTAAATTAATTACTAGAGGTAAAAAATTATTACACTCTTCACTAAAGCATGTCCTGTATAGAACATTGGGAGAGACAATTATGTATCAGGAACATATTTAAAAAAAAAAAAAAATAAAAAAATCCAGCTTTATTACCTCATAGTTTCCTTTAAGGTTGCCTATTAATTGACGAATTTGGCCAACTACACTCAAATCATGTAAAAGGTACTGCAGATCATGGTACAGTTGCCCTGGTCCCGTATAGAGCTTGTCTAAAAATGAATAAGAACATAAGGTTATACATAATAAACTCTCATCTGAAGGAGTAAAGCATGATGACAGCAATAACATTAACATGTACTGCTATTTCTTAACACTATGAAAATTAAGCTTATAAAAATTAAGCATATTTGACTCTCTCTAGATTGTCATAACTAATGCACTGATGTGCAGCTAAGCTCTTCATTACTTCTGAACAATCAGAGTGCTCTACTTACACCTGTATCATCAATACTTTGACATTTCAGGTATTTTTGATGCCCCTGCAGACAGGTAACTCCAAAATGCATCCCAGGAAATTACAGATAGCAGCATGGTATCACATACTAGCTTTACATGTACATGTACAGGCATTACCATAGGTTTTTGCTTTAGCTCACCTTATCCCTGCCTTTTAGAGTTACAATTAAGACACAAGATTCATCTAGTATTATGTGCAGTTTTAATAAGTATGCACTAGAAATGGGACAAATATCAAAGTTTCGCTGGCCTCAAAATCTCTTAGCGAGGTGGAAGTTTTGTTTAGCACCGAGTAGCAGACTTGCTGTTAGAACCTAAACATCCCTTCTCAAGGTTGCTTTTGGTCACATGATAAAGCCCAAAACAATTATTCATTGCCTTCACCACAGTTGTTTAAAACTCAAAATTTGCTTGACAGATCACAGGGGAGTTTTGGATCATATATTAACATCCTAACTGTAACAAGATTCTACAGATTGTTTGAATCCCTTGATATTTCATTGCAAGCAATGGTTAAATTAAAAAAAGGGGGAAAAAAGAGCTGTATTGAGATCTGCAACAAATCTGAACAGCAGCAGAAATATTTTGCCCTTGCCATCGATATGTTAATAAGACGACTCTAATTAAAAAAAAAAATTACATAAATGAAAAATGCTTGCAGAACCTGCTTATAACATTCACAGACATGATGCTAGGAGCAGGGTGGCTATCTAATTGCTGCGGAAATAACACTCTCCCTCTCCCCTACAAAAACTCCACCCAACTCAGAGTCAGCATGTTTCCCTATGACTGCATTACAGGAACCAGACTGCATTATCTTTCCAGGAAACCTCTGCAGATAATTGAGTTCATGCAGTGTAGTATCCGAACTACAGATATTCTACCCTTATCACAACTTTGGAAGCTAGACTTTGGGCAGTAGACTCCCCTGGATTTAATTCTTTGTTGGCAAGAACAGGATCTAAATATAATGGTGGCTATCCAATCTGCAGACAGATCAGAGCACAGACACAAGCCATGTCACCTGGTCTGGCTGCCAGGGCAGTTGGTGCTGGACACAGCACAGCTGCCAGCTCAGACACCACTAGCACTTAGCATTTCTTAAGTCTGCTGCAGGGAGCAGTGTATAAATCAAACCACAAGCAAAGCACAAAGCTATCGAAATAGCATAAACCAGAATAAACATGAAAAAAAAAAAAAAGGTACAAGACAATGCTGCTTAAATCATTGGTATATTCTCAGTTACATATCACATTAACTGTATTTTCTAAAAAACTGTTTCTATTTGAAGATCATACAGATCAAGGTCATCACTAGATGTTTTTCTTTAACACAATTCACTGTATTAAGCTAGGAGTATGCCTTGGAGAGTATAAAGATTTCGAGGCTTAAATAAAATGCTAAGAGTAATTTTCTTTCTACATTCTTTACTTCACTGCAGGAAAATGCAACATAAACCTGAGACACCACACATTTCCATAAAATTTTCAATGATTCTCTTGCCTTTAAATCTTCTGGTAAATTGAGTCAATGAAAATTTCTGTGTATTGCCCTTGAGCACTAAAGAGCAGAATGACAGTACTTACTACAACTTGCTCAGCAAGAAAACAGATGCAACATTCATCCACTCTTCTATGTCTGTTCTGAATGTTAATTAAAAGAACAATATAGCTTTTCTTACCCTTAAAAATATATCAGTCCATAAGGAAAGATCGTTACATTTATTGAACAGAATGAAATGATTGCAAAGTAGACCGAAGGGTAAGAGTTTGGAGATTACAGTCAATAGAGCATGCTTGCAAATCTGTTTACAAATTAATGCTTGTCAGGAACTGCAGACTACATATTTTCATTAAGTTTTTGACACTTTCATTTTCTTCAATCCAAATACCTGAAAAATTAAAATATTATATGAAACTTGTAAATGTTTGTCTCCTTGTATTCCCCTTTTAGTAGGAAAAAAAGCTTAAGCCAGTAAAGTCTACAACAGTTGTAATTTGTTAAGCACCAGAATCACTACTTCCTAGACTTCCATTGTGGCTTCTTGATAAGAGGAGGGTCATTAACAAAACTCTGGTGAAATCTAGCCAAAAGCCTAATAATGCATTGTAAAGGATGTAAGCGAAATCATTATTGCCTCAAATTTCTGAAAAGCAAACAAACAAACAAAAAAAAAAACCCCAAAACTTCTGCAAAACAAAATTCTGACCGATTAGAAGCAAACAGCAGCTTTGTCAGAGTTTTGGCAGGAGCCCATTCACCTACCTGTAATTTTACAACTTCCCTACTGATCAAATCAAACTGCTGCACTAAGAAACAGATCACTAGCTGCGAGTTTGCAAGGATTCCCTTGTACAGGATGGACACTTTCACTCAAGTGAATTACATTGTTTTAAAAGCCAGGATCACTCTTTGCAGTTTCATAAAGACAGAGTTACCAGACATTCCATTTTATTATTGAATGCGGGATGATGGATGGACACCAACCGGCAACATATAAACAGCAAGCTTTCAGGCAGCTCTTAGATACTGCAGGACTTTGTATCACAGTCTTTAACTGAGGCCATAAAAAAACTTTTAGCTCTTCACACAGATGGGCTTGCCCTGTGCAGTGTATGTATCTGCTATGCCTGAAAAATCCTCTTCATAGAATCCAAGGATTTCAAATGCTTTTACAAATATTCTTGTTCAAGCCTTGGTAATAATGCATAAATCTTGAATTTCATTCAGCAGTTGTCACCTGAGTGTGTTTTGTCTGGACTATGCATATTTTATAAGCTTCTAATAAGTCAAGATAAAAAAGGATGCAGTAAGAGTGTCAAAGCATATAAACTAAGATGTCATTTGAAATACTGTCACACTGATAAAAGAAGTAGAAGTCATTTAGAGCTCATTCATTAAAGACCACGTTCTTAGCACAGGAAAGGAAGTCAAAGCAGCAAATCAATAAATAATTAAAGAGAGCCTTCTTCCATCCTCTGATGTTCTAGAAAGGGCAAATTGCCAAATTAAGAAGAAAATCTAAGTCGGTCAAGGTCAACGGCTATGGCTAATACCATTCTTTTATGGAGGTCTGTAGCAGGCACAAACAGGAACACAGGAAAATAAACGGACTTAAGTCCATCGTTGCTGGTCTCTGATCAGAAGATGGTTTGCCAAGAACCAACTATATGGTTTGTCTGGATAATGAGTAACAAGTTAGAGTAATTTAATTTCTGAAGTGGGTCCTGTAAGGGTTACTACTCACAATGTCTTTTAAAATAGGATTAGATTCTCGGTAGTTAAGAAAGGTTGAGAACTGTCTCACAAAGGTTTTTTCCTGGGTGAGGAGGGGAGAGCACACTAGTCTGTTCATCAGAGGTGTTTCTCAGTTCACAGTCAAACACTGGTTGCTTCAGCCCACGCATGTTCCCTGACCATTTGATTACCGGCTATTTTTGGGGTGGGTGTCCATTTTTTCCTTTTTTCCACAGAAAGCACCGAAAAACTCTTGGCTTTGCTCCAAGGCAGATATAAGGTTGGTTTGTTTTTGTACTTGGAAATGTTTCACAAATGATAAAACATTTTCTTTCACATCTCTAAGCCACTCTTCCTAATTACCAGGCTCCAAAACAACTTATTTTTCCAGTGTGAAAAAAACCCTCCATAAGTTTTGAGAAGATTCTCCCCAGCTCTACACATCCTACACATTACAGAAGACAGTGTGCCCAGACAGGAGAGAAAGGCAGAGTGTTCTGATAACCACATAGGTGGATTCAGAGGCAATGCTTTTTGTATTCCAACTACAGATCAAGGGTGAAATCTTGGCTGCATCTTGGTTTCATCAACTCCTTTGTTGCTAAGATTTTACCAGAGGAATTTGTGACTTCCTGCAACAGGCAAGTTTACTGCCAACAACCACTAATGCATGCAAAATACCCAATTCCTTGCTCAGCATCATTATGAAATATATTCAAGCCTAAAAAAACCACAACCAAAACCCAAAAAAAAACAACCAAAAAAAAATGACACTTGCTTTACAAGGAGGAAAGGAGGTTAAAATTTAAATATTTGTGCTGCTATGTAAAGCTGGGATGAGATGTCTTTTTGTAACAATTCCTTCTTTGCAAAGATACATTTGAACATAATACTAAACAGTTATTTACCTGCTTGTTTCCCAGTGTTACTCTCACCACCACTGTTTTAAGTTCACCAGTTTTGCCTGATTTTAAGTAATTGTGTTAAATGAAACAGAAGCAATTTTAGCCTGTTTACATCCAGCCATTTTCAAAGCCTGCAGGAAACTCCCTGGGTGTGGTTAGTCATTTTGATTTGGCTCACACAAAATCAGGATTTGGAAGGCTATGCATAAATCTACAAAGGCAAAAAAAAGTGTCTGTATGCTAGGGCTTGGATGGGGGCACAGAGGGAGAATTCCCACCTCTGGTAGCAGGCTGCTTTCCTAGGGAGCAGAGGCAGCAGCTGCAGGTCTTTTCCTGAATGCACAGCACAGCAGCAGCTGCTTTAACGGGCACTGGCACAGCAGCCACCCCTTTGGGAACACTGTCTATCTGGTTCCACCAAATTTTCAGTTCTCATGGGCCCCACGAGCACACTGGATAATCCTCATGTCCTGTTCTTCCTCTCAAACAATTACTAAGGGACAAATTTATTTATAGTGGTGATGTGTTACCTGTATACATTTTCTAGAAGCTTTTGCTTTCTTACTTGTGAATTACTGATTTATCACAAACTGTGCTCCTAAAGAGGAAAAAAACGGACATTACAATGCTGGAGTAGAAGCAGTCACCCCCAATTTAATCTATTCCTGGGTAAGTAAATATAATGGCTTGGGTGGTCCCTTCACACACTAACCTCCAGTCTATTCCCAATTATGAGGATTTCTAAAAAGTAGTATTATTACAGAAATCCAAATGGCATGCAAATAAAAGCCTCACTTGGTTTTTTATATATTATATTGGTTCTCAATATTGAAAATATTGTTGCAAACACTTCCGTATTCTATATCATTGTTGCAAAAGGCCAAAATAGGCCTAAAACATGTCCTGGCTTGCCCTGACATGTTTTATGCTCTCCCTCTTTTTGCTGTTGGGGGAAGTAACCACAGGAAAGGAAGACTGGTGCCTTCCAGTCTCCTCCTCTCCTTCTAAACTTGTAAACATGGTACCCTCATTTGATTGTGTTCTGCCCTAAAAAGGTGAAAGCCCTGACTTTACCTAATTGGGCAATTTTGGCAAACTACCATTCTGATTGTCTAATCTGTGGCCAAAGACCCGTTAGTCTTGGGCTGTATTGATAAAAAGAGATGAGCACATAAACACAACATGCTCTGCCTTACTGTGCTTATGCCAGCACTTCTGCCTCATTGCTCTCTGCAGCTGTACCTGCCATGCTCTGCCTGCTTCATAACAAGCCCTGATACTTTGGTTTAGTGTTCCTGGAAACTGCCTTGTCTCAAGTTTAGCAGGAATAGGCATCAAGTGCTTTCATGTGATAGGCTCACTTAATCAGCGTGACATCATGTCAAAACTGCACCTCTGCAAGCCTCCGTGCCAAGTTGGGCGTCAAAGAGGAACCAGGATCAGTTCAGAGATCTCCTGCCTCTCTCCCAGCTCATTGTTAGAGCCTGGGAAGAACTAGAAGATCAACGACTATTGACACACCGCCAGAACTCCCTTCATGTGTTTGGGCAGTGTCTGGAAACTGTGGTTAGCCTTGGGAATCCAGTGATAACTTTTATGAGTAAATACTCAAAAGCCTCTATAAAACTCTCTAATTGAATCCAAGTGCCTTCTGCCTTAAACAGAAAGGAGCTCTCGAGTCCCTCTAGTGGGCTAGGGGTATAACTGACCACAAGAACCTCTTTTCCAGTTCTAATAGTTTAATGTTTGTTATATTATTGGTAGTTATTGCTTAAGTGTTCTAGATTCTGTTCTTATCTGTGTAATGTTTTTCATGACCATTGCAAAGAAACGGATTAAAAATAGGTAATGCAGAGATTTAATAGAGATTAAATATATTAATGTATAAAATAATAAACTATATTAATTTTGAAAAATAAATTCTGCCCATACCACCATTACAATCATGTGAAATCCAAAGAGTATTATTAATAGATATGCTCCTGAATATCATATTTGTTGCAAAGTAACTCATCTTGACAAGATCTGCCTTGAGTCTGATTATAGTAATGACCTTTTCCCCATATGGCTCAAAACCGTAATACATCACTATAAACTGCTTTGGAAAAAGACATATGGACACGAAGTGAGAAGTGGAAATTCAAGGTCCTTCAAAAGATGTCTTTGCTAGTGAGAGACACAGAACCTTGAAGTCAGACTAGGTGTTACACAAAATAGAAGCTCACAAATGCTCACGTGAAAACAGCTACCAAAACCTCGGTTTGGTTTCATCTGCGTTCCTGACTACAGTCTCAACATGATTGAGAGGTAACATGAAATTAATGATACGGTTGAAGAACATGCCAGATTTGAAGAGTGTTTTGAAAGGCTGGTAGATCCCAAATTCGACTTGCCATTTGCAATCTGGTCTGTAAGGCTGAGCACATTTGTATTGCTTCCTCCCACTGAGCCATCTGTGTGCATCCAGGCAGCATACTGAAACACCAAGTGCTATGAAAAGAGATCTGGAAAAGAGTCAGCCCTCATCTTGAACACACAAATCACCTGAGACAGGGAAAGAAGTTACATATGTGGGAGGTAACTTCAAGAGTTGCTGCGCCTGAGGAAGGCATAACAAACTGGTGCTTGCATAGAATTACACTCTCAGAATAACTAATACTTTAAAAAGGCCCCCTTCTGCAAAATTTAAGTCTACATTTAAACCTGAGAAGCTTGTACACCATTCTGGAAAGCAAAGTGTCACAATAGTAGATAAATTCTTGATCAGTTCATAAACTGGACATATTTAATGACATTCTTCACATGCTTAGATTACGCTATGATGACATAGTAGTAATGCATTTAAAACAGTCAGAGCTGTTCAGTGGTTCTGTTTTAAATGTGACTTTGATCATCTTGCAAATATTTCACTCATTTTTTTTTCCATCAAGTAACAACAGACAAACAGTATCCCAATGCTCAGTTTAAGATACCCGTCTTCAAGAATGGAGACACTTTGAGAGACAACATTAAACCTGAAGTGAAATAGTTTCCTATTCTCTTAAGATCCTGATAATTAAAGAAGGAAGTCCAAAAGCCATTAACAGGCCCAAGAGTCAATTACTGCAATTAGGGAATTCTTCCCCTGTACTTGGTATTGGATTCTGCTTCTACAGATACACTGGTACAGAAAACACACAGGACAGATGACTTACAGCTGCTCTGGGGAAGAGAACTTGTCAAACAGAGGAAATATATTCTCCCTGAGGAGGTCTAGTGGAATTCATTTTCTCAGCACAAATTAAAAAGAAGACCTCTGTGTGGGTTTTTATATACAAGTGATGTATTTCAGCAACAGATAAACAGAAGTGGCAAAAAGCTAACAAATATTGGGAATACCATCAGCATTGCTGTTCATTTAGGAGTTGATACCAATGCCCACTCTTGAGCATTATTCCCTTTCCTTTACAAACCCCACTGTACCAGAACACCTAGCTTCTGATGGCAAGATGGTGATGAGGATTCCCTGATGCACTGAAACCTTCTCTAGCACAGAACTTGACAAATCTAAGCACCAGCTATACATAAGGGAGGCGCCTCCTTACCTCTGAGCCATTCTGCCTAGAAACTCTGTATTAGTTTTAAAAACAATGATGGTACACGTGACTTTTTTTTTAAAAAACACTGAACTACAATCTCCTGCATGTTGTGTTATGTAGGCAAAGCCTCTGACAACTCCCCCAGCACCACACTTCTACTTGTGTCTTTCCACTTACTCACTCCTGCTGCTTCTGTTTCCATAGACACCTCAGTGAAGCATGTGAGTAGGTTACGTTTTCTCATTTCTCCTTTATAAGAGCATTTAACACACAAATGGAATTTCAGTAGCATAATAATAGTAATTAAAATAAAATCTAGTGAAGCCAAAAGCTTTGTTTAAGACCTAAACAAGCCTACGGGTCTGTTTAAAGTTTGTTACAGAAAGGCAGATCTTCTGCCCTACCCTTGTTTGCTCTCTCATGCCAAATCCACACATGGTCTCCACAGCTTCGCACTTCCAAAAAATCTGAGGCACTGTAGCCCAACTGTAGCTCACCTGAGATTACATCATACTGTCGGGCCCAAAATACAACTATTTAGAGTGGTGTCAATCTCCAGGTTTGGAAATTAAAGCAAATGAAGTCAGGAATGATCTCAGGAAAGAAGAGCTCAGTTGACAACCATCAATAAAAAGCTGAGCAGCTACTCAAATGCAGCTTTACAGAATAAGCCCAAATTAGATTTAGCACCTACAGCAAAACGAAGCAGCACAAACACATACATGGTGTTAAGTGATAAGCAATAAATTCCTGAGATTACTGGAATACAAACTACTAAATTCAGACATAGGATAAGCAAGCCTAATTACCAATACAGTCAGGAGTTATCATCACCATCAGTCAACATGAAGAGCGTTACCATAAACATGAAATGACATTATTCGGTCTAATCATGTTTGAATCATTCAAGGACCTACAGATAATATTTATGAGTTTAATTATTGAATCTGATAAAGCGAGCCTCTGAAACTCTTTAATGCATTTATTCTCATTGCCCTACAAGACAAGGGAGTTCTTCAAGTCCTAATCAGACAAAGAACCAAATTACACATGCCACTCACTACACCCAGAGCTGATCTGAGAAACATGCTTCCCAAATCTCAACTCTGACAAAGTACTTTTGACATGCTTCACCTCTCTGTCAGTTGTTAATACCTTGCTCTTAACTGGTAATTACATGACTGCTGAGACCTGTCTCACTATATGCTTGTTCCATCAAACCTGAAACACGTTGTGCAAAAACTACAGACCAACCACACAAGCTTGAGCAATATGAAGATAAAGTCAACAGCTTGCAACTGCAAATACTGAGTAAGGTATTTAATCCGGAGTGCTATACCATTTATGAGTGAAATTATCAAGAATACCAAGGAAACACAAAACCTCTGGAGATGCTAAGAAGGAGTTTAAACATTGAGAGCACAGCTTCAGGATTACATTGAACTCCAGCTAATCCTGACCACACAGGGACTTTTAGAGATAAAATACCACATATCTCTTGCTGACAGAAGCAGTTCTGTTGTGCCGGAGATGACAAAGGAAGGGAAAGCAGTAAGAAACAGAAAGGAGAAAAATCAGAGCCTCAAATCACTGAAAGGTATGGATCCCACTGCCCAGCTCCTCAACCTGGGACAGTGGTTAGGTGCCTTCCTGTTACATGTACTGACTGCAGGCATGGCTCAGAAGAACTCCAGTTCCTGGCTGCATTCCCACAAAGAAGGAAAACCCTAGAAGCAAAGAGGCTTTAGACTTAAAGAGGTGTCATGGCCCCTTTCCTCTCACAGGTCCTGAAGGAGAAGGCCAAAGGCAGCATGGACCTGGAAGCTCCTGCCCTCCTAAGGAGAGAGACACACACACATGCGGTTGGGGTGCACCTGCATGGACACAAAGGGCAAGAGATGAACTGGATGGGAAAAGATAAACACTGACAAATAGGCAGCGAAAGTACACATGTGAATCCTTTAAACAAGTAAAGTATTGCAGGGATCTCAAGACAGGTCTGCAAGTGATTATAAACTGCTCAAGCAGCCAGAGCTTTACACTGGAATTCCCACCACGCTATCTTATAACAACTCATGTGGCAATCATATTGCGAGAAACTTACCCCCCTCTTTCATACTCACTTGCTTACACAGCTAGGTTGCTAATCACTTTACTACTCTGTGCCAAGACATGGACAAGATCCCTGGCAACACAGAGAAGGGCTTATTGGAGGTGAACATCAAGCCCTATAACCTCTTGTGCTGGTTTGAGGC